>SMDT01001756.1:0-72139 GCA_005392925.1 Aquilaria sinensis | reverse complement strand
GAAAAACAACTCAGCCAACCTTGGATTAGGGCCTAACACCACCCTTAAATTGCCATAAGGCCAATCTCAGAAAAGGACCTGACACTGCCGTCAGATGGTGACCTAGCCAACCTCGACAATGGCAGTTTACCACTCTTGGTAGCACTAAGGTCTCCAAAACATGTTTTAGCCTTTAGTAGGTCCTCCATAGCAACCTCGATAAAAGACGACAAAGGCCTAGCACCTAGGATCACTAACAAGAACTTCGCACACACCCCTGGCCGGATGTCTAAGCGTAACCACCTACGAATAGCTGGGCACACCTCTCCCTAAGGTACGGACTGAACGTCTGTAGATCTGGGCGATCATGTGTCTCAATCTGCTTAACTAAAGGAAAATGGCCTTTTCCCTGAAGCCTCCTATAAATACTTGGGAGGCTCCTAGGTAATACACAAGTGAAATTATCCTTCTACCTATTACTCTCAAAGCTTCTCTCTCCCATTCTAACTTAGGCATCAGAGGTTCCTTCCCCAAAAAACACTCTAGGGACCCTCTGACCCTCATTCTTCAGTGCTGTAAATACCATTTAGGCAAAATATCTCTAGAGGTCACCATGTCATACGTCAAAGATGTCTTAGAGCATCAAAACCTTTGTTCACATTCCAAGATAATTATATCCCCTTGAACCAATAGATCAAACTCTAGCTACCTTTGATCTCTTATTGCTTCACTAACATACTGGTTCTAGAACAAATCTAGGAACTCTAACCATTCTAATGGTCTTTGTCTGCTTTTAGGCCTCCTCTTGATGTTACCCACTCCGGGGTAGTCCAATTATGGTGCCAAAATTGTGCATTTAGACTCCCAGGATTAGTAATGTTCTGTAGGCCATCAGCACACTACCCTTAGTGTGCATACCCAAGTGGCCCTCTTGGGCACTATGTAAACACATGCATATTGGTCCAACCATCACACAAATATTCATATTTCATGCACACTATGGCAGCAAAGAAGGAAAACACTAGCACAAGTCTTAATCTTGGCTACCACACATTAGGCAATTTTGTTAAGTTCTAGTGACCAGCCACTGCACTTGTAACTTCCACTAATAAACTCTATCATTCTAGCCATGTACCCCCTATTTTATTTACTCCATTATAAAGTAAAGACTTAAAGCAAACCAAGAAATTTTTTTTACATCAATAGCCCACCTATGGACCAAGTTATGGATTTTTTAAGTTGGTTACAAAATTTTGACCAAATGAACCGTAACTTAGCCAACTTTCCAACATCATATCTTTGGCTATAGGGCTCCAAATTCAGAAATTCCAAATTTTAGTTCAACCTCTAGATGTTCTATAGGTGTGGTCAAAATTTCATACAAATATTCCTTCTACACAGGGAGATATAGAACATTAAGTGTAGAGTTGAAATTCTGGTCACTTTATGACTATTTTGCCCATACAACATTTCATAAGATTCATACACTTCATTTCCAAGTGCAAAACCAACAAGGGAAGGTTCTTAAATGTCTTAAACACTTGGAAAAGTCATTCCCATGAATTTAGAGGTATTCCATAAAAATTAAACATAATTTTCTTTGGAACAACTAATAAGTTGCAAAATGGACAGAATTGAACATTCAACCTCAAACATCACTTTATTACTTCACATATCATTCATACACCATCCATAGTGTATTTACAAGCATAGATGCATCATACACTAGCTTCTTGGAGAGCCTTACAACCACAATGCACTCCAAAAACTTTAAAAGACAGCTACTGCGTAAAGCAGAAAGTACCAACACTAAAATTAGCAAATGTGCTCTAAAAATCATGAAACACCCTAGTTTAATATTAGACATATTGAAGTTCATGTGCCTGAAATTTCACACAAAAAATCAAACTAGAACTATTAGTTTGAAAGTTTTCTTTCAGGTGTTCCTGAAAATGGACAGAAATGAGAGTAAGCTTTTTGTAAAGAACTTAGTAAGGGCTTTCAATATAAAGTCTTCCATAGCAACGTACCACATGAAATCCAAAGACATAAAAACACACAAAAACAACATATGCACACAAATATGGCAACCATATGCACCAACAAACACAGCAACAAAAACATGTAATGTTGGTAGCAATAACACATTAGGGTTAGTCCATAATCATTCAATAAAACAATGAGATATGACTTTAGTAACACTATGGCAGCCCTCCTCAAGATTTTTCTTGGTCTTAGGAGTCTTTTAGCTCTTAGTTAGTTCTAACTTAGGCTCTAGAAACCCTTCTTTCTTGCTGCCATCTTTAGCATGGTAATACTAAGGTTGAAACCTTGCCATGCTTCTTCTCCCTTAACCCATACTTTGTTCCTTGAGCTTTTTGCCCTCTTCCAAGCATGGTCTTAGCTTCATGGATGTTTGGAAATATAATAAACAATCTAGGAAACTTTAGAAAACCCTAAACCTGTTGTTATGAAATCTGAAAACCCAAATAGAACCAAAATTAGGTTTTCTTGCACTCTTTGATGTCTTCTTTGCTTTCTCTTGCTTCCTCTTGCTTTCTTAAGGTATGGTGGCTATGGACAATGGTGCAGAAGGTTAAGGAAGAACCCTTGGCTACTGGGGGATGAAATTTAGAGGAAATAGCAAGAAAATGAAGATTTTTCTTCATTTATACATCATTTTGACCTTGGTGGCATATGTGCAAATTTTTGAAACTTTGGGCAACACTTGGATAGATTATATCCAGCTATTTTGGCTAGAAAAATGATGTTTTTAACCACCTTGAACCCTGTCAAAGGTCATTATAGCTTTTAGACAAAAAGGTGGACACTTGGATCCTTAGTTGGCATTATGCCATAAATGATCAACTTTGCCTTCTTAAGCACTTTGGTCCCCAACAGTATCCTTAATTCCATCCATGTCCTTTCCATAGTCATCTTTAGAAATTTATGCAATTGAGTACCCAACTTTTGTAACCTTACAATTTAGTCCATAGGTAACTTGAAAATTAGGCGATGTGTCAATGCTCTCTTAAGGACCAAGCTATCATTGTTTTTGCCACTTAAAGGGGTGTATATTGAATACTTTACACTTGACAAATCATACACTATGGTGAAAATTAAAGCATGTAAGTTTAAGTCCTTATGCTGTAATTTTCCCATTTTGTGAAGGTGGTAACACTTGCTCTTCTCCTAATAACTTTTCTCTACTAACCTCCACCAAATTTTAGTTGCACCTCTTAAATTATAGCTAGCCATGATAACCTTTTGAGCCTCAGACATCTTCACACCCTTAAAGCCCTTCTCTATTTGGTTGATCAAAAATTTAGTTTTTTCAAGCTCTCTTATTCCACCATACATGAAAGGTCTTAAGGCCTAGAACTTATCAAAGATCTTGCTATCATTCTTTTCTAGATCTCTAATTTATTCTCTATGCATCCTCCTTCCATGTCTTTCAACTTTATGATGCCTTCTTTCTTTTTGATTCATTGTCCTTTCTTCATCCAAGGCCTTCTCATGAATGTCTTCCATTGACATTTCAGTTTCCTGCACAACTTGTTCCCCCTAAACTTGTCTGACATCAGACCTTACTATCTGGGCCCTTGTATTCTTTCTTTCTTCTTCTTCTTCCTCAGGAACTTGTTGATTTTCTGGCTGTAGCCCTCCACTTCTGGCTACATTTATAGCATTAGCCACAAAATTTCGCCCAACAGGATCTTGCCTTACACTTGTCCTAGTAGTGCCTTGGCTTCTTGTCCCACATTTTTTTGAATCTGCCTACATTCTTGTATTCTTTTGAATTTGCCCCTAATTCTCTTTATGTAGTTATGCTTGTCTCACCTCTCTAACTTCATGCACAACTTGTGCATGAACTTCTAGCATTAGTGCTTGACCAATGGCTGTAAGCCCTACAATAACATTATGGAGAATGGTCTACAATTGCTATACCATTTGCTAAACTCTTTGCTCTGAACAAGGACCAACTCCACTACTCAGATCCTTAGTTGTTTGTTGCTCATTACAGTAAGAATACCTCTTGCTTCTAGTATTAGCCATTTCTACACCAAGTGATGAGTATAAATGTAACTACTTTCAATTTTGGTAGTGTTGTGTAATGCATGTCATTCTATATTAGGAATTGTGTTCAATTATGCAAAACCTGGCTTTTATATGAACTTTATATGCCCTCAAAGCCTATGCCTAACCCCAGTAAACAAAATAGCATAAGAAAAGTCATAATTTCACAAGCAAATACCATTTACAGCATTTCCTAAACTAAAGGCCTAAACAGATGTATAGTTTCTTGAGTAGGGTTCAAAAATCCATTATGCATTATAAACCCATGATCTAGCCTTTAGAATATTGGCAATTAAGCCAGTTCACTTGTATATGACTTAGGAAAATAGCCTTACATGCTTCTGATCATTGTTGGTCTATGCTAAAATTATGAATGTTTTAGTCATTTCTTGGCAATTCAAGTGCTTTACCAGTCTGCCCTTTTTTCTAAGTTTATAACTTGGTAGGCTTAAGGAAATATATGCTCAAGCCCAATATCTTTTAAAGTTTACCCTGAATGACACTAATACTAAGTAAATTATGGCTTAATTGGTACTAGCACTTGGTCCATTTTTACTAGTATATCTTGATAGCCAAAGGCTATTGCCTCCTCTGTAGTAACTCCCTGCCAGAATATTGGCCGAGGAGTCTGACGTCACCCAAGAGAGGATCTTTTTACTGACCTCGGAAGGTGCGAAGTCAAACACTATGAGCTCGAGACTTCGGTAGCTCGTCAAGAATTCCGAGGACAACACCGTCTCCATCGAGGGGCTAAACTGACCGTCTTCGGGTAAGAGAGCCATCTCCCTGAAGCAAGGGAGAATCTCCCCGAAGGAAGAGGCCCCAAAGAGGTCTTCCTCGAACAAGAAACACCTGAACGAGGGAATCCCCGAACTATGGGTGTGAGTCCCGAAGAAGGTGTTCATCAAGGGAACTCCCAGAACTATGGGATAGATCCCGAAGGAGGTGCTCGCACCGAAGGACGGATAGAATCCGAAGAGGGTGCCCGCACCGAAGGGCGACCTCGCCCAGGGGACCTCGGGAGTACGGTATGAGCATTTAAGGAGCCTCTGACATGTCACCCACAAGCCCTACACGTCACATCTGAACGGCGAAATGACACGCCGCAGCCGCCCCAGTCCTGACACAACCTGTCCGGGTCCAGGGCTAAAGGAGGCTGCAAACGGCTGCCTGTCCCCTAGGTCCAAAGAGCACAGATCAAATCCGACCGAACACGTGTCATGATCTGAACGGACCATCTACTCCTATAAATACTAGGAAATGGGACTGGGCAAAGGAAGGGCATTTTCCTCTCTCTGAGAAAACACAGAACAGGCAAGACACTTGATCCCTTAGTGTTCTTCCTCCACTCTCACTCAGAAAACTGACTTGGGCGTCGGAGGGTCCTCCCCGGAAAAGCAAACCGGGGACCTCCTAACCTTTTCTTTGAGCTTTTCAGGCGCACTCAGCTGGGAAACCTGAGCTCCAGGCGCTTGCCTCCACAGGAAGTCTCTCCACCTGTCAACATGACAGCAAACGAAGATGCCTTGGGGCATCATTTGGCGCCGTCTGTGGGAAACTACTCCCAGGTAGCTGTTGTCGAAACTCGGCGTTCGAAGGACAGAGGACTTCCAAAGTCCCCGTCCGCGCCTGAGACCCAACCAGCTACCGAACAAAGTCCCCCAGAGACTTCCTTGCCTGAAGAGGAACGCCCTCTTGTCATCACCATGGATTTTTTAAGAGACTTTCAGAGGTCTGTTGTGGCTGAAATGACACAACAAATAGACCGAAGATGGCCGCAACCAGCCCAGGCGCAAAAACCCACTTCGTCAGCACGACCTCGGGAGAAAAGCCCGAGGGCAACCCATCATAGCTCGGGAAGTGGGGAGCCACGAGAAGAGTCCTCAACAGATAACTTGCCCCTCGGGGCACGGCTGGCGGAAAGAGCAAGGTCTAAACAACCTGAAATCCCGTCCAGAAGAAGTTTATCAACAGAGGCAGGGTCCCCCTCACCTCGGTTCCGAAGTCGCTCCCCGAAGGGACGGCACCAGGAAAAGGAGCCCAGTGCTACGCTCCTCCTGGAGAAAGTCTTGGCAAGACTGGAGAGAGTGGAACAGCAGGTGGCACGCAAGCCTGTTTGGGCCAGGCTAACTGAAACCGTCTCTGGAGATGAAACTCCTTTCGCCCGAACAGTGGTCGAGGCGGCCATGCCAAGTGACTTCAGGCTACCTCGGCTAGAGACCTATGAGGGTCGGACTGATCCCCAGGCCCACCTAACAAAGTACAAACGCAGCATGGTGCTGCACGGAGCTGACGATGCCACATTCTGCAAGTGCTTTGAAGTCACCCTCGCAGGACCAGCAACTGCCTGGTACAATTCCCTGCCTCCCAGAAACATCAGGGGGTTCCAGGAGCTGTCCACAGCGTTCACCCAACAGTTCATTGGGAGCAAGCCGACGGCGAAGATGCCCGTCCAGATGTTTGACATAGCACAAAGAAACGGGGAGACCATCCGTGACTATGTCGAGAGGTTCAACAGAGAGGCCCTCAGTGTTCCGGACTTTCGTCCCGAAATCCGCATCCTCGCCATGACGAGGGGCCTCCGGAGGGATTCGCACTTGTTTTATGAATTCTCCAAAGATCCCCCGGACACGCTGGGAGAATTCTACCGAAGGGCTGAACAACATATGACAGCCGAAGAGCTGAGAATGACTGGGCCGAAGGCTGACCATATTCACGTTCGAGGCGAAGGGTCCAGCCAGCAAACCCGGTGTCCAACGGAACAGTTAGGCCGACCTCGGAGAATGCGAGGAGGAGGAAGGAAGCCCCAAAACTTTACACCTCTGAACACCACAAGGGCTAACGTCCTCATGGCATTGGAAAAACAAGGAACTCAGGTCCAACGGCCGAGGGGCATGACTGTTGATAACAGAAGGAACATGAAGAAGTTCTGTCAGTTCCACCGTGATCACGGTCATGACACCGAAGACTGCTTTCAGTTGAAAAAGTACATTGAATCACTGATAAAGCAGGGCCAGCTTCGGCGTTATCTGAGAATGCCTTCCCCGAAGGGGAGAAAAGAGGAAGAAGGAAAGCCTGATGACGAGGATTATGATTCAGACAGGCGAAGGAACCGAAGTCCGAGGCGGCGTCCTCCACCTTCGGCAGGAGTAATACAGACGATCACGACCGGACTTCCGTCCTCGGAAAGGAAAAGAAGGGCCAGAGAGATAGCGGTGATGGAATATCAGAGCCCAACGAAAAAATTGGCCCGCGAGGATGGCTCCACCATCGTATTTCCCCATGACGATCCATTGCTGATAATGGCGAGGATAGGAAACTGGGACGTCAAGAGGGTGCTGCTGGACGATGGGTCAAACGCAGACGTCTTGTTCTCACATTTGCTGCCAAGCTTGGGCGTATCCAGGAGTGACCTCAAGGCTGTTACTTCACCCACGTTCGGCGTAGGACCATCTGAGCTACCTGTCCTCGGGTGGATCGACCTCCCCTTGATGATGAAAGGAACTTCGGAGAAAGGAACTGCTGAGTTGTTCGCCTCTACCATGGCAAGATTCATAGTCATGGACGTTCCTTCGTCATACAACGCCATCCTCGGCAGACAGACACAGGGAAATTTGCACATTCGCCCTGATGTAAAGTACTTGACCGTCACCTTCGCCACCAAAGAAGGAGACGCAAAGATCTTCATTGATCAAGGCGAGGTGAGAAAGGTGTTCGTCAGAGCACGAAAGGCTCCAGCAAGCAACTTAGCACATGCTGTAGAAGCAAAAGAGCTGGAAAGGGGCGAGGCAGAAGATTCCACAAAGGCGGAAACATAAGAAGTAGAGCTTGTCCCAGGCCATAGTACCCGAATAGGGAAAAATATGGCCGACGGAGACAAGGAAAAACTTGTATCTTTTCTTCTTGCAAATAAAGATCTGTTCGCCTACTCGCCGAAGGACATGCCAGGGGTAAACCCTCGCGTAATCCAGCATAGCCTTAAAGTAAGTCCGGAAGTAAAACCTGTCCGGCAAAAGAAACGGAGCATCTCAGCTCACAAAAGTGAATTCGTCAAAACCGAAGTCCAGCGTCTGATAGACGCTAGCGTTATCCGGGAGGTAAACTACCCCGAATGGCTAAGTAACGTGGTAATTGCCATAAAAGAAGGGAGTAGCAAGCTTCGGATGTGCATCGACTTCAGAAATTTGAACGATGCTTGCCCGAAAGATTCATATCCTCTTCCACCAATAGACCAACTGGTAGACTCAACTGCCGAGTATGGGCTCTTAAGTTTCCTAGACGCCTTCAGTGGCTACCATCAGATAAGGATGGACCCCGGAGACGAAGAGAAGACTGCCTTCATCACCGAGGGAGGAACATATTGCTATATCAGAATGCCCTTCGGGCTAAAAAATGCAGGAGCCACCTACCAAAGGCTGATGAACAAGGTCTTCAAAGACCAAATGGGGAGGAACATGGAGGTATATGTTGATGATATGATAGTCAAGAGCAAACTGCCTGGCTACCACGTTACAGATTTAGAGGAAACCTTCCAAAAGCTCAGAACCTTCGGGATCCGCCTTAATCCAGAGAAGTGCATCTTCGGGGTGACCTCGGGAAAGTTCCTTGGGTACATGGTATCCGAAAGGGGCATCGACGCTAACCCTGAGAAGATTAAGGCTCTGCTTGAATTCCGAACTCCTACCACAGTCAAAGACGTGCAGAGACTCACCGGAAGAATAACCTCTCTGAGCAGGTTTATTTCCAGGTACGGAGATAGGTGTCGACCCTTCTTCAAAGTCCTCACAAAAGCGGCAAAAATGGAAGGCGACCTCGGAAGGGATGGCCATCCTTGGGCTGAAGATTGCCAAAAAGCCTGGGAAGAACTCAAAGTCTACTTGGCCAGACTGCCGACTCTGCGGCAACCTCGGGAGGGAAAGCCCCTGGCACTATACCTCGCCGTCACGGAAAAAGCTGTGAGTTCGGTTCTTGTGAAAGAAGAAGGACCGAAACAGTGGCCGGTTTACTATGTCAGCAAGTCCTTGCATGGCGCCGAAGTCAGGTACCCTTTGCTTCAAAAAGCTATATATGCCTTAGTGCTTGCAGGTAGAAGGCTGCGGCCATACTTTCAGGCTCACCCCATCATTGTCCGAAGTAGTCTGCCACTACGGGATGTCATGAAGAGAGTTGATCATTCGGGAAGGCTCTCCAAGTGGTGCATAGAGCTGGGCGAACACGAGATCACGTATGAGCCCCGGAAAGCCATAAAAGCTCAAGCACTGGCAGATTTTATCGCCGAAATACCCACCACTGAGGAGAGCCATTCAGATCCAAAAGAGGGTGAGCCAGAATGGACCTTACACGTTGACGGGGCCTCAGGATCCGAACACCAGGGAGCTGGAGTGATTATCAGAGGCCCCGAAGGCCTAGAAGTAATGAAGGCCATCAAGTTCAGTTTCAACGCCACCAACAACATGGCCGAGTATGAGGCCCTCATAGCAGGATTACGCCTGGCCAGAAAAATTGGCGTGAGAAACTTGAAAGCCCATAGTGATTCCCAGCTGGTGGTCCGGAAAATGGCAGGGGACTATGGCGCGAAAGACCCGACCTTGGCAAAATACCATGAGTTGGTAACAAAGCTTATTCGGGAGTTCGACGTCGTAAAAATCGAGAACGTACCCCGACGGGAAAATGCTGAGGCAGACTGTTTGGCGAAGTCCAAAACTTGCACCGAAGTGCTAAGCCACCCCAGCATCGCGGTGCTAAGCATAGAGACCTCGGGGAAAGGATGGAAAGAACCAATCAAAACGTATCTCGCAACCAACACACTCCCCGAAGACCCCAGCGAAGCCGCAAAAGTGCGAAGGCGCTCCGGCCGTTTCTTCTTAATTGGAGAAGAACTATATCGGCAAGGATATGCAAATCCACTACAGAGGTGTGTTAGTGAAGAGGATACTGAAATGATCCTCGAAGAAGTTCACGAAGGTGCCTGTGGTTCGCACATCGGAACCGACGCCCTGGCAGCAGTGATACTTCGCCAAGGATACTTCTGGCCTACCCTGAGAAAGGACGCCAAGCAGTTCGTCCAGAAATGTGGTAGTTGCCAGAGACATGCGAACATCCAAAGAACACCCTCAGAGTTCGTGACTTCGGCAGACTATCCTTGGCCCTTCGCAGTTTGGGGCATAGATCTCATTGGGCCACTCCCAACGGCGCCTGGAGGCGTAAAGTTCTGCGTAGTAGCAGTAGACTATTTCTCTAAGTGGGTCGAGGCAGAACCTCTGACAACTATCTCGGCAAAAGAAGTGCAGAAGTTCGTATGGAAAAACATCGTATGCAGATTTGGCATACCGAGGGTACTCGTAGCGGACAATGGATCCCAGTTTGTAGACAAAGGATTCCAAGAGTTCATTAGCGACCTCGGGACAAAAATGCACTTCGCCCCAGTAGCTCACCCCCAAAGTAATGGGCAGGTGGAAGTATCTAACAGGACCATAAAAGATGGTCTGAAAAAGAGATTGGGAGAAGCAAAAGGGAAATGGCCAGGAGAACTCCAAAGCGTGTTATGGAGCTACCGAACGACACCCCGAAGAGCCACAGGGGAAACACCCTTTTCACTCGTCTTCGGCACAGAGGCCATCATCCCCGTCGAGGTAGTACAACCGTCAATACGAGTCCAAGTGTTCGACGAAAAAGGAAATGACCTCGGCCTGAGAACCAAGCTCGACCTCCTCAGCGAACACAGAGAAATAGCCGAGCTAAGGAGAAAAGCTTTTCAGCAAAGAGTGGCAGTAGCCATAAATCTACGCGCCAGGCCAAAGGGAATAAAGAAGGGAGACCTCGTTCTCCGAAAGGCTGAATTTGCACCTCGAAAGCAGTCCCACGGGGTACTTCGCGCAAATTGGGAAGGACCCTACCTGGTACTTGCCGAAGTACGAAAAGGAGTCTATAAGCTCGGCGATACCGAAGGCATAGAATTAAAAAATACTTGGCACTCAGATGCCTTGAAAAAATTCTATGCTTAAAGTTTCGATGGAAGAGTTGTATTGTACAAATTGGAAAAAAAATTTCTAAGTAAAAAGTTCTGAAGAAGTAGAAAACAAGAATCTCACAAAGACAATCGCCGAGGAAAGCAAAAGTATGGTTTTCCGAAGTCTCTTGAGCGAATATGTTCGGGACAAAGGAAAGCAAAAGTATGGTTTTCCGAAGTCTCTTGAGCGAACGTGTTCGGGACAAAGGAAAGTGAAAGATGTTGCGAAATCTCTTAGAGCAACCGTGTTCGGGATGAAAAATTCTGAAAACAAAAGTTGGAAAGTCTTGTCATTGAGCAAAGATGTTAGCCAAATTTTCTAAAAAATAAGATATCTATTGAGCCAAACAGTGCTTACAGAGAAGAAAGTTGCTGAAAGAATACAAAAAAGAAGAAGAAAATGAAGACAGAAGGCCCTAATACAAACTAAGGAACCTCGGCGTCCTGAGAGCTGCCAGCCTCTGTGCTTTTGTCAGTAGCCTTCGGCGCCGGGAGAGAAGGAGGCAGTTTCAAGTGCTCGATCTTGGACCAAGTCCACCGAGGCTCCTTGGGGATGTTCATTGCTTCCAGAAAGGAGAGGTCGAAGATCTGGGAACTTCTGCAGAATTTGGTGCCGAGCGAGACAGAAGCCGTCTTGAAAACCCAACTTCGTCATATTATCGGACTCCTGCTTCTTGACCTCCAAATCCTCATAGTCCTTCTCCAGATCAGCGTAATCCTTCTCCAAATCCTTGACCTTTTTCTTCAGTGACTTCACCTTCTTCTTCTCTTCTGAAGGCTCCTTCAGAGATGCGACCTTGGCTTCGAGTTGAGCTTTCTCCTCGAGCGTCTTCGCAAGGATTGCGTCACTTTCTGACTTACCCTTTTGAATCGCCTCGACGGTCGAAGTCAGCTCCGCCATTCGAGAGCCGAGGTCGGAAAGCTTCTGGGAGGTGTCTTTCTGAAGTTCCTCTTTCTCTTTTTTGAACCCCTCCCGAAGTTCAGCAACCTCCTTCTCCGCAGACTGCTTCAGCTGAGCATTTTCGGCTTCCAGGGCCGAACACTGGGCCTTCGTCTTGGTATAATAATCCCAGAGTGAGGCCCTCTATGCTCTGCCTCTCGCGCCACCCGAACACGGAGACACCCGGCATACCCCATCAGCTGCAAAAAAGAGAGAGAGAAGCAAACAGAGGGAAAATAATGCTAAGTACTTGGACAAAAATCAAAGACAAAATTGCCACTGAGGAGACAGTGGAGCGTACCTGGGCAGCATGTTCAGTGATTTTGGCGGCCAAGGAGTTATCGCCTGGGTAAGCCGCCGTAATGGCCTTGTAAGAGGCCTCAGTAAGCACCCCTTTGCACATTTGCCTGGCCATCTCGGGACAGTCCTCGGAGTACATATTCATGTCCTCCGTGAATGTCCAAAAGGGCTCTTTCGGCACTTTCCCTTCAGGAATTTTGGCATCCCGAAGGGCCCTCTTGCGGGCATGTTCGGCAACCCAGCCAGGAGAGGCCACCTCCGCTGCACAACAAGGCAGAAAAATTGGTTAAGGCCAGAAAAGTCTTAATGATTTGCAAGAGACAAAAGGATGTTCGACAAAGTGCAAACCTGCTGGCACCTCGGTAACGTCGTCGTCAGGAACCGACGTCGCCTCAGTAGAGATCCCCTTGCCTTTTATTTGGCGCCGCTCCTCGGCAGAAGGGGTCTCCTCCCCATCGCCCTCCAGAAGAGCATGCGAAGGCGTGGGGCTTTGAGGTGGGACGTCGGAAGAAGGGACGTCGGCAAAAGGTACCTCGGGCAAAGGGACAGCGTGGTCTTCGGCTTCCTCGCCTGCCTCCTCCGGAATTTGCGGAAGAGAGGAAGGACCAGCCTTCCTTGCCCGTTTGGAAGGAGGGCCCGCCGAAGTGTGCTTCCGCCTCCGAGAGGCGGCCTTCTTTGTCTGCTCGCCCCTCTCGGCCTGGCCCGTAAAAAGAGCCTTGTAGAAGGCAGCCGCGTCGTCGCCCATCTCTGAAAAAAGAAAAAGAAGATCAGTGTAAGTCCAAGATGAAGTCATGAAGGGAAAAATGAGAAAGTAACTTACTCTCATAAAAAGACTCATAAGTCTCTTCCCCCCGAAGGAGTTTCACGAGCCAAGCGGCCTTTCCCGAAGAAGCCGGTTTTGGCATATTGAGGTCCGTCTCATGCTCCTTTACCACCTTGAGTTCCCGAAGGACCTCTTCGGTCATGAGCCTCCAGTTGATCGGAAAGGGGTAAAGGGCACGAGGAGAGACCTCGGCAGCCCAGTCAGAGACGGCCCGGATGCGCCTGTCGAAGTCCTCAAAGATAGGTGCTACTTCGGCGTCTAGCAGTATCTTCGGGTCAACAACATCCATCTTGAGCCTCCCCTGAGCCCACTTGGTCGGGACGTGCGACCAAGTTTCCGACTTCTTCAGGAAAAAGAATTTTTGTTGCCACCCTCGCCAGCTGTCTTTGGTGGCGAAGGTGAACGTATATTTTTTGCTCCCGGATCCCCGAGGTAGCATAAAATAGAAGCCACCCTTCGGGACCACGTAGAGCTTGTAGTACTGAAGAAAAACTACAAAGTGAGGTTTTATTTTGAAAACGCCACACATACAGAGGAAGGCGTTGAAATAGCAGTACGAGTTCGGTGGGAGTTGGTTAACGGCAATGCCATGGAAGTCGCAGAACGCGTTAACCATCTCCGGGGGGGGATACCGAAGTCCGGCCTTCAGTTGGGCTCGGAAGACGGTGATTTCATCACTTCGGTTGGAGAAAGGAAATTGGTCAGGACGGGGCAACCTCGTCACAGAATAAGAGGGTAAGAAAAACTTTCTCTTCCACTTCGCCAGTTTTGCCGGAGTAGTGCAGCAGGGGTGAGAAAGGAGAGGTTGCCAACTCTCGGGAACAGGCATGGTGAAAATGAGTTCAGAGAAAGCAAGAAAAACGAGTTCGGGAAAAACAAAGAAGAAACTTTGAAAAAAGCAAAAAGACTAAAACCCACCAAAGGTCTTGCCGGAATCTGGATTTTTGGAAGCCGTCGTGAAAAGTGGTCGGAAAAACGCCTGAAAAAGGAGAAACACCGCGGAAAATCGGGAGAGAATTAGAAAGCAGAAGAAAGCAAAAGTAGAAGCAGAAAGAGGGTTATGACCGGACTGGTATATATAGGCCGAAGAGGCCAGATGAACCGTCGTCATTAGTACCCCTCGGAAGGCGAAGCATCGCCATAATTGCTAACTGCGCCTGAAAAGTCGCGCCTGCCGTATTCAGTGCACTCTTACCCAGCAAAAAGGGCGCCACGTGTCAACCATCGCGCGGCAAACGTGCCACGTGTCAGGCATCGCGCAGCAAACGAGCAGGCCCTCTGACATCACTAGGGTGCCACCCTCGTCCATCACGTCGAGCAGGCCCTCTGACACCATTTGGTCTAGGGGCGCCGCCCTAGACTGACTCTGCTGGACACAGGACGCGACACATGAGCAGACCTATAAAGGCAAAAAAGTAGGTTACCTCGAAGACACCAAAAGACAGCCTGTGACTTCGGGCAGAAGGTGTGTCTTCGGCACAGGGATAGCCTATCTTCTCGCACCTCGAGGACGCAAAGATGCTGCCCATCACTACCAGCAGAAGAAGGCGTCTTCGGCGCGGGTATCACAACCACAGGACCCGAGAACCGATGAACCGAAGTTTTTCACTTCGGCTTTTCGGAGGGGGGGCCTGTGATAGCCAAAGGCTATTGCCTCCTCGGTAGTAACTCCCTGCCAGAATATTGGCCGAGGAGTCTGACGTCACCCAAGAGAGGATCTTTTCACTGACCTCGGAAGGTGCGAAGTCAAACACTATGAGCTCGAGACTTTGGTTAGCTCGTCAGGAATTCCGAGGACAACACCGTCTCCATCGAGGGGCCAAACTGACTGCCCCGAAGAGGATCTTCCCCGAACAAGAAGCACCTGAACAAGGGAATCCCCGAACTATGGGTGTGAGTCCCGAAGAAGGTGTCCATCAAGGGAACTCCCAGAACTATGGGATAGATCCCGAAGGAAGTGCTCGCACCGAAAGACGGATGGAATCCGAAGAGGGTGCACGCACCGAAGGGCGACCTCGCCCAGGGGACCTCGGGAGTACGGTATGAGCATTTAAGGAGCCTCTGACATGTCGCCCGCAAGCCCTGCACGTCACATCAGAACGGCGAACTGACACGCCGCAGCCGCCCCAGTCCTGACACAACCTGTCCGGGTCCAGGGCTAAAGGAGGCTGCAAACGGCTGCCTGTCCCCTAGGTCCAAAAGCACAGATCAAATCCGACCGAACACGTGTCATGATCTGAACGGACCATCTACTCCTATAAATACTAGGAAAGGGGACTGGGCAAAGGATGGGCATTCTCCTCCCTCTGAGAAAACACAAAAACAGGCAAGACGCTTGATCCCTTAGTGTTCTTCCTCCACTTTCACTCAGAAAATTGACTTGGGCGTCGGAGGGTCCTCCCCGGAAAAGCAAACCGGGGACCTCCTAACCTCTTCTTTGAGCTTTTCAGGCACACTCAGCTGGGAAACCAGAGCTCCAGGCGCTTGCCTCCTCAGGAAGTCTCTCCACCTGTCAACATGACAACAAACGAAGATGCTTTGGGGCATCACTTGGCGCCGTCTGTGGGAAACCACTCCCACGTAGCTGTTGTCGAAACTCGGCGTTCAAAGGACAAAGGACTCCCAAAGTCCCCGTCCGCGCCTGAGACCCAACCGGCTACCGAACAAAGTCCCCCAGAGACTTCCTTGCCTGAAGAGGAACGCCCTCTTGTCATCACCATGGGTTTTTTAAGAGACTTTCAGAGGTCTGTTGTGGCTGAAATGACACAACAAATAGACCGAAGATGGCCGCAACCAGCCCAGGCCCAAAAACCCACCTCGTCAGCACGACCTCGGGAGAAAAGCCCAAGGGCAACCCATCATAGCTCGGGAAGTGGGGAGCCACGAGAAGAGTCCTCGACAGATAACTTGCCCCTTGGGACACGTCTGGCGGAAAAAGCAAGGTCTAAACGACCCGAAGTTCCGTCCAGAAGAAGTTTATCACCAGAAGCAAGGTACCCCTCACCTCGGTACCGAAGTCGCTCCCCGAAGAGGCGATACCAGGAAGAGGAGCCCAGCGCCACGCTCCTCCTGGAGAAAGTCTTGGCGAGACTGGAGAGAGTGGAACAGCAGGTGGCACGCAAGCCTGTTTGGGGCAGGCTGACTAAAACTGTCTCTGGTGATTTTAGGAGCACATTTGGTATTTTTAATGGTGGTACTTATTGTGTTGTGCAGCAGCTGTCCAGCATCCTGTTTTTGGACTCCATTGTGTCTCAGGACCTTCTGTAACCTAGGGTGTGTATTTAGCTGAGCTAAGACCATATTGTAGTGCATGTATGCATTTACATGTAGTTTATGTAAAACGAGACAAGTATGTGAACATTTGAGTAATGTTTTGGCTATGTAAGTGATGTGGTGTAAAGCTGCCTAAATGTGAATGATGGGCTGCTTACTTGTAAATTCTGTTTTGACCACATAAAGTTGTTAAAAGAAAGGGAATGTAATTCCTATGTGTAATGGACATATATGGGATAGCCTTGGAGGGATTTCCCCTTGTGAATGAAGTGTTTGCATGGTTTGGAAAAATTGTATGGGCAAAATGGTCCAAAAGTTGCCAGAATTTTGACTCTAGACCTAAAGTTTAATATCTCCCTGTGTAGAATGAATCTTGGTATGAAATTTTGACCACACCTAGAGGACATCTAGAGGGTTAACTGGGATTTGGAATTTCTGGATTTAGAGCCCTTGTAGCCAAAGATATGACGTTGCAAAGTTGGCTGAGTTACTGTTCATTTGGTCAGAATTTTGTAACCAACTTCAAAAATCCATAACTTGGTCCATAGGTGGGCTATTGATGTAAAACAAAATTATTTGGTTTTCTCTAAGTCTCTACTTGATAATGGAGCAAATAAAACAGGGGGTATGTGGCTAGAATGATACAGTTTATTAGTGGAAGTTACAGGTGCAGTAGCTGGCCACTAGAACTTAACAAGATTGCCTAATGTGTGGAAGCCAAAACTAAGACTTGTGCTAGTGTTTTCCTTCTTAGCTGCCATAGTGTGCATAAATGTAAATATGTGTGTTATGGTTAGACCAATATGCATGTATTTACATAGTGCTCAAGAGGGTCACTTGAGTATGTACACTAGGGGTGTTGTTCTGATGACCTACAGGACACACCAAACCTGGGAGTTTAAATGCACAGTTTTGGCACCATAACTGGACTACCCCGGAGTGGGTAACAGAAGTTGGTATCAGAGCATGGTTTATACATGTACATAGCATATAGTTGCATTGCATGCATCTACATATATGAACTCAGTTTGGTCAGCTGCTAGTGTCAAGTACCATTGAAATACCTATGATCTTTATATGTGCTCTATGATGGATCATCAATGCAAGAAGTAAACATGGTTGCCACAAGGAGAGGGGAACCACCCCGAAGGCCTCCTACTAATTCTGGGCAACAAAGAAATGAACAGAATAGAGGGAATCAGGGGCAACAGGGGGTACCAAACCCTGAAGTGCCTCAGGTTTGGTTAGAGCTTCAGAGGAACTTAGCTCTAATCAATGAAAACTTAATGAGGCTGATTCAAGCACAACAGGAGGGAGTCCAAGTAGCTCCAGCAGAACCAGTTCAAGATGCACAGCAGCAACCAGAAGAGGATACTAGGAACACATCTGAATATGTTCCTTCTGGAAGCTTAGAAGACACAAATGATGAGACCATTGAGGAGGAAGATGAGGATAGGAGAAATCCAAGAGGAAGAAGACTAAGGTCTGAGATTGGTCAGGTGTCCAGGACCAATCCCTCAGTCTATGACCATTCCTCCACTAGGAATGAGATTGAGGATGGCCATGAGAGAAGATCCAGGAGAAGGCAGAGAGATCATAGAGATCATAGAGAGCATCACCATACAGAGGACTCTCACAGATCCAGGAGACATAGATCAGAGGATCTAGAAGGCCTAGATGAGGTCAGACTGTTGGAGAGGTTCCAAGGCCTAAGACCTCCACAGTTTGATGGAAGAGCTGGGCCAGAGAGAGCTGAGGAGTGGTTAATCTTCATTGAAAAAATGTTTGAGAGGATGCCACTCAGCTCCACCAAGAGAGTGTCACTGGCTACCTACAATCTGGTAGGCAGTGCAGAGATATGGTGGAGGAACACCAGAGATAGGTATGCTTTCCAGAAGGGGAGAAGGCCAGGAAGAGATATTGAGATGAGCTGGCTAGAGTTCACACAGCTATTCCAGGAGCAGTACATCAGTGATGCTATCAAGGATATGAAGCAAGCTGAATTTGATGCTCTAAGGCAGGACAACCTCAGTGTCCTAGAGTATGAGCACAAATTCAATCAGTTGGTGAGGTATGCTCCTCAGTATCATGGACTGGAGGAATTGAAGGCCAAAAGATTTGTCAGAGGCCTAAAGTCAGACATTAGAAAGGCTGTTAGACCTTTTGGAGCAGTTACATACTATGAAGCAGTGCAGAAAGCTCTATTAGTAGAGCAAGAGGAGTATGAGACTAAGTACTTTCCCAGTGGACCAGGGGAAAGTAGTCAGGCAGGAGGCAAGCAGAAGAAGCCACCACATGGCAAAGGAATTGCCAAGAATTCTCATCTTGGTGGTGAGGGCAAGGTTAAGGGGAAGTTCCCTGGCCTAAGGTGCCCTAAATGCAAGAAGTTTCATGGAAAGAAACCTTGCTATTTTGACACCCAAGCGTGTCTAAGATGTGGATCCATGGATCATTGGATCAAAGACTGCCCACAGGCTCAAAGGAGGCCAGAAGACCAAGGTCCAGTAAGGCCTATTGGGGCAGGACCTAGAGGAGGAGCACCAAGGGAGGGACAGCAGAGGCCAGTTCCTCCAGTGCCTCGGCCTCCAGTGCAGAGAGCTGGCAGAGTCTTCCAAGTGGAGAGGCCAGAGACATCAGAGCAGGGAGGAGCACTAAGAGGTAACATTTACCTTAATGGTATGCCTGTTAGTGTTCTGTTTGATACTGGTGCATCTGTGTCTATAGTGGCTAGGAAATTTGTTGATGCCATGAAATTGCCTACTGAAATCATGCCTAGGATATCCTTAGTGAAAACAGCAGGTAGTCAATGTCTTTTCACTAATGACCTAGCTAAGGATTGTGAACTACTAGTAGGAAAGACTAACGTTATGACTAATCTGCTAGTGTTGGACATTCCTAAGTGATAGCCGAAGGGTTATCGCCTCTCTCACTACATTTTCCTACCAAAAGCGTGGCCGGGAAACCTGGCGTCATACGAAGGAAGCGCTAACACTGACCTCGGAAGAGGCAAAGTCAAACGCCTCAAACTCAGGACTTCGGCTAGAACGTTAGGAATTTCAAAGATGTTGCCGGCTCCCCCAGGGGACCAAACAGATCATCTTCGAGGATAAAGAACCAGCTATTGCAAGAAGGAGATACTCTCCCCGAAGGCGGAACCCCCAAACCAATGAAATCCCCGAACTACGTGTATAATTCCCAAAGAAGGGCATCCGTACCAAAGGACGGCCTCGCCCAGAGGACCTCGGGAGTATGGCATGAGCATTTAAGGAGCCTCTGACATGTCACCCACAGGCGATACACACCGCCTCAAACGGCGGTCTGACGCGCCGACGCCGTTCGAGTCTTGTCACAACCCGTCTCAGTCCAAGACTCAAGGGGCCTATAAACGGCTACTTGTCCCCTATGCCCGAAGGTACAGAAAGCATCCGACCGAACACGTGTCATAATCTGAACGGGTTGGGCACTCCTATAAATACCAGGAAATAGGCCCTGACAAGGGGTCCGACCCTCTCCCCTTGAGAAAACACAAGCAGGCAAGGCCTTCTAACCCCTTAGGGCTCCTCTTCTATCTCCCCTCAGGGCACTGACTTGGGCGTCGGAGGCTCCTCCCCGGAAAAATACTCCGGGGACCTCCTAACCCTTTTTTCTAAGCATTTTAGGCACGCTCCTCTGGGAAACCTTTGCTCCAGATGTTCTTCCCCTCAGGAAGCCCCTCCCGAAGTCATAATGTCACTCGACCAAGATGCTGCCGGGCATCACTAAGTATGATTTAGTGCTGGGTATGAATTGGCTTGCTATGCATAACATAAGAATTGATTGTGCTAAGAGGGAAATCACATTGCCTGATGGTGAAGTGCATGCATTAGTGAATTCTAAGGAATTAGTGTATGAAATGCATGGCATGGAGCTAGAGGTATTAGATGAGATACCTGTGATTTCTGAGCATGATTACTGTTATGCATTGAATGAATTGCACTGTGATAAAGAAGTGGATAGAATACCTATAGTGAGAGACTTTCCACAAGTCTTTCCTAAAGACCTGCCAGGTATTCCTCCACAAAGGGAGATTGAATTTGAAATCAAGCTGCAACCAGAAGCTAGTCCAATATCCATACCTCCTTACAGAATGCCAATCACAGAGATGAATGAGCTCAAGAAACAACTTGATGAACTTCTTGAAAAAGGGTTCATAAGGCCAAGTGTTTCACCATGGGGAGCTCCTGTTCTCTTTGTGAAAAAGAAGGATGGATCTTTGAGACTATGCATTGACTACAGGAAGCTTAATGCAGTGACTATCAAGAACAAGTATCCACTCCCTAGGATTGAGGATCTGTTTGATCAACTCAAGGGAGCTAAGATCTTCTCCAAGATAGATTTGAGATCTGGATACTTCCAATTGAGAGTAAAGGAAGAAGATATTCCTAAGACTGCATTCAGGACCAGATATGGGCATTATGAGTACACAGTCATGCCATTTGGTTTGACTAATGCCCCAGCTGCTTTCATGGACTTGATGAACAGGGTGTTCAGACCACATCTGGACAAATTTGTGGTTGTGTTCATTGATGACATCCTAGTGTATTCCAAGGATGAAAATGAACATGAACATCATCTGAAGATTGTCTTAAAGACTCTGTTGCAGCATCAGCTTTATGCCAAGTTATCCAAGTGTGAATTCTGGATAAGGGAAGTGTCTTTCCTAGGACACATCATAGATGCACAAGGCCTTAAGGCAGACCCTGAAAAGGTCAAGGCAGTGCAAGAGTGGGAAAGACCAAAGACTGTGAAGGAAATCAGAAGTTTCCTAGGATTAGCTGGATACTACAGGAGATTTGTATCAGGCTTTTCCATGATTGCCTCAGTTCTTACTCATCTGACCAAGAAGGGTCAAAGATTTGAGTGGACTGAGAAGTGTGAAAAGAGTTTCCAGGAGCTCAAGCAGAGGTTGATTGAAGCTCCAGTGTTGATTCTTCCTGATCCAAGTAAGCCCTACATCATATATACAGATGCATCTAGATCTGGGTTAGGTTGTGTGCTTATGCAAGACAGAAATGTCATTGCTTATGGGTCAAGGCAGTTAAGACCCCATGAGCAAAATTATCCTACCCATGACCTAGAACTGGCAGCAGTGATTTTTGCTCTGAAGCAATGGAGACATTACTTGATGGGTAGTTCCTTTGTGATCTACACTGACCATAAGAGCCTAAAGTACTTGTTCACTCAGAAAGAGTTGAACATGAGGCAAAGGAGATGGTTAGAGTACATCAAGGACTATGACTGCAGTATACAGTACACAGAGGGCAAAGGCAATCTAGTAGCAGATGCCTTGAGCAGGAAGTACACAGGACTTTTGAAAGGAGGATCCATAGCTGATCATGATGAGCAAAATAGTCTGCTATGCCTATGGCATAAATGGCATAAGTGGGAGGAAGCCCAAATTTACACATTGACAATTCAGTCTGGATGGATTGAAGAAGCCAAAAAGGCACAGGAGACAGATCCTGATCTGAAAAAGATCTCAGGAGAGGAAAAAGGTTCCTTGTATCAATCCTTTGCCTACAAGCAAGGATTACTGTACTTCAAGGACCGAATATATGTGCCTAAAGGAGCAAAGCTCAGGGATGAAATACTTGAAGAAGCTCACACAAGCAAGTTGAACATCCATCCAGGAAGTGAGAAAATGTATAAAGACTTGAAGACTCACTTCTGGTGGCCAAACATGAGGAGAGACATAGTTACTTATGTCTCCAAATGTGCCACATGCCAGAGGGTAAAGGTAGAGCACCAGAAGCCAGCTGGTACCCTACAGACTCTACCTATACCAGTGAGGAAGTGGGGCAACATAACCATGGACTTTTTGACTGGGTTGCCTATGACCAAATTAAGGCATGATACAATATGGGTCATTGTGGATAGGCTAACCAAATGTGCCCACTTCTTACCTATGAAACTCACAGACTCCTTGGAGAAGTTAGCTCAGATGTATGTCCAGGAGATAGTGAGACTACATGGAGTGCCAGACTCCATTGTATCTGATAGAGATCCAAGATTTACAGCTCGGTTTTGGAGTGCTTTTCATAAAGCACTAGGAACCAAAATCCACCTGAGTACTGCTTATCATCCTCAGACAGATGGGCAATCTGAAAGGGTGATACAGATACTGGAAGACATGCTCAGGAGCTGTGTGTTGGATTTCAAAGGTGAATGGGACCAACACTTGCCATTGGTGGAATTCTCATATAACAATAGTTACCAAAGCACCATTGGCATGGCACCTTATGAAGCATTATATGGAAGAAGGTGCATGACACCCCACTGTTGGGTGGAAGCCTCAGACAGGCTAGAGTTGGGTCCCAAAATTATTGAAGAGACTACTGCCAAAATCAAGAAGATTCAAGAGAGATTAAAGGCAGCCAATGAAAGGACCACAGCCTATGTCAACAAAAGAAGGAGAGACTTGGAATTTGAGGTTGGTGACAATGTTTGGCTGAAAGTTGCACCAACCAAAGGCACTGTCAGATTTGGCAAAAGAACCAAGTTAGCTCCAAGATACATCGGTCCTTATGAGATCTTGGATAGAGTTGGCAAGGTAGCATACAGGTTAGCTCTACCGCCAAGCATGTCAAGTGTTCATAATGTTTTTCACATCAGTATGCTTAAGAAGTGTCTATTAGACACAAAGCATGCTATTGTAGTGGAAGACATACAGTTGGAACCTAACTTGACATATGAAGAGAAACCTATAGCTATCTTAGCCAAGGATACCAGAAGGTTAAGAAACAAACATATTCCCATGGTTAAAGTTCAGTGGTCACACCACTCTGAAAGAGAAGCAACCTGGGAAACTGAAAAAGACCTTATGGAAAGGTATCCTGAAGAATACCCAAAGCTAAAGGCTATTTTGGAGGACCAAAATTTTTAAGGGGGGGAGGATTGTTACCACCTCACAAAATGGGAGAATTACAAGTGTGTCATAATGGCTAAAAACCATTATATTGTGTAATTCTCACCATAGTGATTGTAGTGTGGGGGGTAAAAGGTATGATCAACACCTCCTTAAAAGTGTTCCAAGTTGGTAACTTGGTCCCCAAGAAAAGCCTTAAGGATTGCTTGTTTGTCAAGCAACCTATGGACTTTTTTGTAAGGTTTTGGAAATTCGGGTACTCAATTGCAAAACTCTCAAGAAAGAGACTTGGAGAGTTATGGGAAGGATATGAATGGTATGAAAGTGCTATTGGAGGACCAAATTACTCATGGAAGACAAGTTTGGACAAAGGAAACACTAAAGGCAATAAGGACCTAAATGTCCTAGTGTAAACCTTAAGGTGTTCAAGCTTTTGACTTAAGTCTAAGGGTGGAATTGTGGGGTTATCCCACCATGGGGGAGGCAGCCAAGACTTGATAATTAGTCAAAAATGTTGGGCACATGTGTACCAATGAGTTTAAGACAAAGAAACCATAATTAGTGAGAAAGAAAATGACATAAAGCAAGGTTAAGCTTGTTAAGTGTGTTTTGTGCCCTTAAGCTCATTTAAGGCCATTTAAGTGGCCAAATCACTTATCCCTATCTAATTTTCGTCCTTCCCCAGCCCAAGAACACAGCCATACTTCCTCCATAGCTACCACACCTTCAAACTTGCAATTGATTGAAATTGAAGGCAAAAGGAAGCAATTGGAAGCAAACTAGAGCTATTTCTTGCGTACTTCAAGAATCAAGCTTGATTTTCGGCCTACCCACTCTGGTAAGGGTTCTCTTGCTCTCATGGACTGTTTTCTGCAATTTTCAAACATCCATGGAGCTAGGGCTAGGCTTGGAAGAGAGCCATGTGCTTGATGAACCAAGCTTAGTGAGGGGAGTGCACTTATTGAAGGTTTTGTGACCTAGTGTGAAGTGCACAAAGATGGCAGTGAAATGAGGGTTTCTAGAGCCCAAAAGTTGTACTAACTACTGTTAAAATCCTCCTAAGACCAAGCATTAGCTTGAGGAGGGCTGCCATAGTGATTTATTTAAGTTTATTGCATGTTTTATGGACTAACCTATGGTATATGCTGCTGCCACATTTCATGTGTTTGTTGTTTGTGTTTGGCTGCTGCATTTGGTTGCTATATCTTGTACATATGCATTGTGGTTTTTTTGTTTTAGTGTCTTTGGATGCAGGTTTTAATGATGGTTACATTGCCTATTGAATCCAAGTGCTACCCTTACTAAGTTTCTCAATGAAACTTACTCCCCTCAATTCTGTCATTTCAGGTCCAGCTGAAAGATCACCTTCAAAACAAACATTGTGGTTTGAGTTTTAATCTGAAATTTCAGGTACATGAAATTCCATATGTCTAGTTATTATCTGGAAAGTTTGGTGATTTTAGGAGCACATTTGGTATTTTTAATGGTGGTACTTATTGTGTTGTGCAGTAGCTATCCAGTGTCCTGTTTTTGGAGTCCATTGTGTCTCAGGACCTCCTGTAACCTAGGGTGCGTATCTAGCTGAGTTAAGACCATATTGTAGTGCATGTATGCATGTACATGTATTGTATGTAAAATGAGACAAGTATGTGAACATTTGAGTAATGTTTTGGCTATGTAAGTGATGTGGTGCAAAGCTGCCTAAGTGTGAATGATGGGCTGCTTACTTGTAAGTTCTGTTTTGACCACATAAAGTTGTTAAAAGAAATGGAATATAATTCCTATGTGTAATGGACATATATGGGATAGCCTTGGAGGGCTTTTCCCTTGTGAATGAAGTGTTTGCATGGTTTGGAAAAATTGTATGGGCAAAATGGTCCAAAAGTTGCCAGAATTTTGACTCTGGACCTAAAGTTTAATATCTCCCTGTGTAGAATGAATCTTGGTATGAAATTTTGACCACACCTAGAGGAAATCTAGAGGGTTAACTGGAATTTGGAATTTCTGGATTTAGATCCCTGTAACCAAAGATATGACGTTGCAAATTTAGATGAGTTACTGTTTATTTGGTCAGAATTTTGTAACCAACTTCAAAAATTCATAACTTGGTCCATAAGTGGGCTATTGATGTAAAAAAAAATTCCTTGGTTTGCTCTAAGTCTCTAATTGATAATGGAGTAAATAAAATAGTGGGGTATGTGACTAGAATGATACAGTTTGTTAGTGGAAGTTATAGGTGCAGTAGCTGGCCACTAGGACTTAACAAGATTGCCTAATGTGTGGAAGCCAAAACTAAGACTTATGCTAGTGTTTTCCTTCTTAGCTGCCATAGTGAGCATAAATGTAAATATGTGTGTTATGGTTAGACCAATATGCTTGTATTTACATAGTGCTCAAGAGGGTCACTTGAGTATGTACAGTAGAGGTGTTGTTCTAATGACCTACAGGACACACCAAACCTGGGAGTTTAAATGCACAATTTTGGCACCATAACTGGACTACCCCGGAGTCGGTAACAATCCTTAACTACCACTAGAGTGTCTTAGTTAAATTATCCCATACCCAAATAAAATAAACAATGACATGGATGAATATCCGCACAAAATCACCTCAAAACAAGTTAAGTTCTACATGTCAGTGGCTCAACTCTCCTTCCTTTAGAAATAATGAAACACTAGGGTAAGTTCATGGTATTATTCAACCCAAAAAAGAGTTTAACTACTAAATAATTTAAAACATAAAACATGTTAATCCAGAACAACTATATCTATAACCTTGTAGACTCTTTTATGTTAAGACACTACAAACTAACCAAATAACTGAAGCCAATGGCCTTTAGTACAAGTAACCACAACAACCAGTACATTCAGATCCGAAAACCCATCTTGGCTAGACTAGCTTGGTTTTACTAATTACTTAAGAATCAATTTTAAGCTAGCTAACACTCCCCTACACTTAGGAACAAATTATTTGGTTATACACCATCATTGCCCTAGTTTTGCTTCAATCACAAGCAAATCATCATAATTTATTTTAGAATGGTAATTTACATCAAAGAATCATAGAATCAAGCTAGTAAACCCCTTGAAAATTAACAAAGCCTTTTCCGGAGCTTGAACCAAGAATATTTCACCTACCTTAGTTGCTTGCAATGCAAGGAAAGCCCACACACATGCACTTCTCTCCATTTTGACTTGCCCAAGCCAATTATTTTCCAAAATCACCATTTTTAGCTTAAACTACTCTTTAAAAGTTTAAAAAAAGGTTTAGTGAGGGATTACAGATGAAATGGAGTAGATTTGCGTTGTTGGTTAATGTGTAATCTACTGGTGAAGCCAGCTATGTTAGTAAGGGTCAAACAGCTACAATAGTCTGTAAGTTATGTTGTATGTAGCAAAGCAGCCCATTGTTCATGCCCATGTGTAGTTTAGTCAATTTGGATTAGGCTTACCATTTTCTAGTTAGTTATAATCTGGTTATCCATTCCTGTAACAAACCATTTTAACCTTCTTCAACCAAATTGTACTGGCAACCTAAGAGCAACTTAAATGTGTCCTTAGCTTAATGTCGCACTTCTTAATCCAATTCTTATCAACTACATGCATAGAAAACCCTACTTAGATGCAAAAGTCATAATGGCAAGCTTAATTTATCTCTTAAGGCTCTCTAACACATTGGTTTAATATTAGGGGTATAATAGAACAAATGGATGAATAAAAGGAAATATATATTTCATTAAGCTAAATAAATCATGAGTACAAAATCTTTCTAGGGTTCATCCACTCTAAAAATAAAAGAAATTTAGTTCGTGATAGAGTGAAAAAATAACAAACAAAGGTGAAGAGAACTAATGCTTAAAAGATCCATCTCTAGAATATTTTTGTCTCCAAGAAATAGTCACTTTAATATACCAAACTTGATCTTGATCACCCAGAAACTGTTTCCTCTTTCCTTCTATCATGAACCCTAAGCTATGCTTAAGCTAAAAATTGATCCTCCAAAGTTGGCCCCTTCTTTTAATGTAAAACTTATAGCTAAATATACATCACTTGGGTTACACAGGCTAATACATGATCGTGTACATAGAGGTAAGTCTCTGGTGACCCCAAAAAATCCTTGATAGATTATTGACATGGCCTGCAACATGAATATCAACATGGGTATGTAGGTAACATTGGTGAATAAAACATCATATAGTCGTATGGTCCACCTTATCATCTAGGAAAACTTCTAAGCTGGGTAAATAGCTATGTACATCAATAACACAAGTGTGCGCACCTTAAACATGCCTGTGTGCATTAAAATCTTACAAGATCTTGAGGTTCAAAGGTATAAGGTCAATAACATGACCATGTATAAATTTCCAACTTCAAACTTATTAGATTCCTTCTTATTTTGCAAACTAAGCCAAATGTGACCTTAAATTAATATATGCATAGATTAAGCACCAAAATCTTATCATAAACACTTGAGAAACAAGCAAATATCAAGAAAAAGAATAATAAAAAAATGAATAGTTATAATAATATCACCAACCATAAACCTTGCACCTTTTTCCCTACTTGTTGTCCTATTTAGTGAATGGGTAGGTCTGAACTTTTGGAAGCAAGTGAATTCGAATGCGCTACTCCTCTAACAATGAGGGGACTTGCTTCTTATCTTTCTTCCTTTGCCTCCACATTACATCAAAAGGAGAAGCAATCATTATAATTATATTTATTGGCCAGATTCACAAAATTTTACTTACTACATGAGCCTCCTTACTTATACACCTTAGCTTTACCATCCTTAAAGTCCACTGAACCCAAACACATTTACTATCCTCAAATCAATTTTTTTGGAATTCAAAATAACAATATCATCTATCAATTTATCATTGTTGCTTTTACCAATTATGGCTTGGGCCACTCCTACCTCGGAAAATAGGACAAGCAATGGCAGTTGCTACTGCCTCCCCATAACTTTCAAATGTTATGATCTTTTTTTCCCATTCTTATCATTTACATCGACACCATACTATTATTATGCTTCAAGATTGTGGCACTTCTCTATGATATAGGGTACATGTTAGGGTGTAGGTCTAAAAAAGCATTTGATCCATGGGTCTCCTCATGTTACACCTTCTTTTTAAGGGTAAACCTCAAAGGAGATTCATTTTCAATGCTTGTACCAATGTCCCAACTTGGTGATTCAGTTCATGCAACTACTTCATTTGGAGTTGTTGTTCATCTTTCATGCCATGATGGTCAACAACCAATAAATCCATTTTACCACACAATTGTCCGATGAGTTGCACATGCTAATTGAATTTCTTAGCCAGCAATTGGATAATAGGGGTCCCCCAAGGCATGTTTCTTCTTTTCATCAACTGCATCTTGGGCATTAGATGCTCTAAAGGTCAAACATTCCTTCAAGGCAATGCCTAAATCTTACTGATCAACCCTCTAATATTTGCCTAGGCCATGATTGTGATCGTATATGGCCTACAACAAGGTTAAACAATTTACAACATATAGGATGGGTTATATGTGCCATTTAGAAGTAGATGCAATTTTAGAATAAATGGTACCTTCTAAGCTTATGGCGTGGACATTTTAACAAAAAATTCTTTGTTAGGTTATCCGTGAAAAAGGAAATGGGAAGGGTTGAGGACGCAAAAGTGTATACACAAGGCCAAATATGATCCAAGTAATACACTTATGAAAAAAGGTAAAATGTCACAAACATTTTTTACTTACTACAGTAGCAAACTTCAATTTGATTATCCAATGGAAATGAACCCAAAAAAATAATTGGACTTACTTATAGGAATAGGGCACAATCACCTAATTTGCGCACACCTTCATCAATTACCTTTTTAATGGTGATCACTAATGGATGAAGGGTTAGTGTCACCCCGTAGTTACTAAACATGGTTCTACATAAAACTCCTGAGGCTGGTTTCATTGGCCCACTTCCTTTGTGCTATAGTCATTTATATAACATGCCTCTAAAAATATACAAGCCGATAGCTCAAGTACCAGTGACTATAAGGTACATCCTCTGACTAAGTGCATCAGTCACTATCGACAAAGTACTCTATGAATTCCACTAGACATTCTTAACATCCAACTCCTATAATGCATGCGCAACAAACCTATTATCAAGCAATACCCAAGGTGAAAAAATTTAATAAATTATATATCCAACTTCGATTGTCATTTAGATCATTGGCTGGCCATGCATTTCCTTAAACATTTACCTTTCAATATTGCTGTAGCAGGTGCATGAATTTAGTCATATTACGTCCCTTCATCATTCCAATAGTATATGGAAATTACAACATACAATTAACTATACTGACATGTATTTGTTGTATATGTTCCTCCAACTAACTTTTGCCTTATTGCTACCATCTCCACGATCTTGCTCCATCGTGACATTGTTTTCTTGTCATTTGCACCATTCTCTATACTTAACCAAATGCAATCATTGTTATAAAACTATGTTATATGAAATCAAACAAAAACACCAAAAAATGAACTTCACAACAACTGCAACTCTAAAGAATCATTTAGTCCAAATTTACCTTTTCTCAACACAAATGCACTTTCCAACAATCCCTACACCTCAACTTCTACAATAATATATGGTCCATTATCCTAGGATTCTTCATCTAATATTGTTCTTTAATTTCCTTTTTTAGATCACATACTTACCAACTAAATCCATCACTTGACTAACCTTCAACCATCTCCTTAACTAAATAAATGGAAGAAACACACTTAAACACAATTGAGAATTATTCAATTCTATTGGATACTTGCACCACTACGATAGTAGAGCATGAGGAGATGAGAGATAGGTAGGCAGACGATGATGATTCAAGACTTAGGCGATGTTTTACCCACATCATCATCAATGGTTGTCAGCTACGAAATCAAGAGAGCAAAAGTCCAAGAGGCTAGGTTTTGGTGTATGTGAATTAGGGATTGGAACTTGGATTCCAATTACTTTGAGGATATGAACTTGTTAATGACAAGGTAGAGACGAGATTGAAAAACATACCCACAATAAGGGGATTTTATGTCCAAATGAAAATCTTAGACAAGAAGAGATTAAAACAAGCTTTAGCATGTGTTTGGATAGTAAAGAATGAGTGGAAGGGAAATGAACATAACCTTCACTTCCTTATTTGGATGGGATAAAAAATAGAGGGGGAGGTTAAGTAAGGATTGGACTTTCCCCCTTGTATCTCTTTTCTTTTATTTTTTGTATCCCCCCAAATCAGGCAAAAACAGAGGGTAAGGCATTCAGCAAATTAACTACTGAAAAAGACATTTACCAACAATTTTGTTCATTGGTTGCATATTAGTAATTTAAAAATTAGCAACACGAGACCGTTCATAGCAAACCGTTGGCAATTCGTGTTGGAAATTTTTTTACCAATGACTTAATACTAAGCCATTGGCAATTTCCAACACATAGTTGTTGGAAAAATAGCCAATGGAAATTACCAATGATCGAAGATCATATGCTTTTTAGCAACAGTTTAGCTTAATATTTCCAACTGTCTAAGCCATTGGTAATTATCTTAAAATTAAAAAAAAAATTAAAGCAGTTCCTAACAAGGAGTCATCAGAAACTGCCATTTATTTTTTAAAAAAATCTAGAAAAAATTAAATAATTAATATTAAAATTATACATTATATTCACTAAAAATTATATTTAGTAAAATTAAATAAATAATATTTTATTAGAAACAAAATTTTAAAAAATTCAAAAAAAAAATTACAAGAATTAACTAAAAATTCAGAAAATTAAAAAAAATAACTAAAATTAATAAAAAATTTAAAAGTTTAGAATAAATTTAAAAATTCAAAAATTAAAAATATCACCAAAGTTAACTAAAAATTCACAAAATTTATAAAATTACTGAAATTCATAAAACTTTACTAAAATTAATAAAAAATTAAAAATTCATAAAATTTCAAAAAGTCATTATAAATTCAAAAATCAAGCACAAAATTAACTAAAAATTCACAAATTCAAAACCAAATCAACAATCAAACAACCAAATCCACAAAATCAAAAGGAAACTGACAACTAGATTTACAAAATCAACATAAAATCAAAACCAAAATCAGTAAAAAGGTGAGGAGATGGCAAGGAGGGCGATGAGGTGTCAGGTGAGGTGAAGAGGCGTCAGGCAAGGAGATGCCGATGGTGTACCGAGGGGAAGACGATAAACTATGAGCAAAACAACAAAAGGTGAGGGCCAACAACGATTGAGAATGGTGAAATGAAGGAGGACAGAGAAAGAATGAGTAAGGGAGAACAATAGCGAACCAAACACCATAAGACGGCTAGGGAAGGATGAAGGGAGATCGATGGCTGAGGACAAACAGAGGGAGATTAGTAGCCAGGGACAAGGTGAGAAATGGCTAGACAATGGACAGTTGGAGAATGGCAGAGAGGAAGAAGAAGGCAAGAGGTAGTAGAGAGACGAGAACAAAGAGGGAGGAGAAGGTAAGTGATGAGAACAGAGAAGGTTGAAAGGGTGAAAGGCAACAAATGAGTTGAGTGGAAATGGAAGGTGAGATAGGTTAGGGTTTTTATATGGGCTAGGTTAGAGTTATGGGCTTTATGGGCTTTTAAATATATGTATGTATGTATGTATGTATTAGGGAGATTCAATCTCACTATACACAAGAAAATCATAATTTTTAACTTCATTATATAAATATGTTCATACACATTATAAATTGTGTGTGTGTGTGTGTGTGTGTGTGTGTGTACACATGTATAACAATAATAACAATAATGTGTGTGTGTGTGTGTATGGATGTATGTATGTATATATATATGTATGTATGTATGTATGTATGTATGTTCATTTTCATAATCCTTTTAAATTGAGATAATGATGAACGCTATTTTCACACTTTATTTTTTCCTCTCCTTCCTTCCCCTTCTCTCAATGAAGCACCAAACATGTTGTTAGTCTAGGATCTCCAAATTTGTATACAATTAATAAGGGAAGGTAAAGGGAAGAGAGATAAAAGGAGAAAAAAGATGAGTTATTTTCCCCCAAATTTTAAGGGGTTAAAAAAAATTGTAAAGGAGAGAAGTATGGCATAGTTGCTTTCCCCCCCCCCCCCCCCCCCACCCTATATTTCCTTCTATCCTAACAAAGAAATCATGCTAATTTTCCTACTTTCCTCTCTCATCCCTTCAATCCAAATATACTAGTAACGAAACATGTGGAGGGATGGGAATTGTCCCTCCTACCCTTTCATTTGAGTTTTTATCTAAGCAAACGAGGAAAAGAAGGTCATTATCCCTCACCTTTCCCTATTCCCTTCAATCCAAATAAGCTATAAATGAACTGCACTAGACATGAAGAAAGAACATATGAGGGTGGTTATTTACTTTTTCTTGTCTTCTTCCCTCTTGACAAAACACATTAGATCATAAGGTGACGACTAAAGGCTTAGTTGAAGAGCAACATTTTTTGGAACCATCCAATAAGAATGGGAATTTAACCTAGCTATTATAGACATTGTAAAACCACAGCATATGGTTCTGTACTAGTGTTGGAGCGTGTGCTCCACGCTGGTATTAGTATATGTAGTTTTAGAAATAATGATTTGTAATTAACGAAGCATGCATAGAGGTTATTTAGATTTGAAATTGTACATAATAGCATATGCTGTAAAGAAAGGAATCTCCAAAAAAATCCATCTCTTTTCATAATTAAGAGTACTATATACATTCAGAACTTAAAGATTAAACCTTCCTAATATTCAAAGAATCAAAAGCTTCCAGTCTTACTTTATGAACAAGAGTTTTTTAGAGATAAAAATCTACAGATTCAAAATAATTACGATTCTTTGATTCAAAAGATTTTTCCCAAAGATTATATGTTTATTCCAGAACACCCTTTGAAACACACGAAATTTCTATGAACAAATACTAGTTAATACTGAATCAATCGATCTAACTCATTTTTATGATGAGAAAGATCCTTCAAAATTTTCTTATTCTAAATGTTGAATCAATAAGGTCTTAAGTCCTTCTAACTGGGATCAGCCTATTTATAGTTTCAAACCTTTTTCGTTTCATTCAAATCCCTCTTCTTTCAATTATTATGACTACATAAATGCCTAGTATAGCACTTTCTATATCAGGAATTATACCCACTCCTAGTTTTTTTTACTTTCATAAGAATTTAGGGCATAAATTTCCCAGTTGGTTTATCAATTGATCAAATTATTTTGGTTTCACCAGATAAGCTCTCCCCGATTCCATTAAAGGAGGATTCAATGAATACCTCAAAAAATATCTTGACTCTAAAACTATTCCTAATAGACTTATTAATTTTCAAATTACCTTTGAGATCCCTTGGATAATGGCTTGGACATTTGTCCTTGACCAAAATAATATTAGGTTAACCCAATTATCTCGAGAATTCAAAAACAAGTGGAGGGAAAAATATGAAAAGACTAAAGCATCATCAGAATCTGTGATTCAATGGATTAAAAATCAGCCTATGTTAGCACAGATTAAGAAATCTCCTTTTTTAGCTGAGCATTTATATTTTTTAACCAAAAAATTTCAAATTCAAGCTCATCTTTCAGCCTTAACCACAAAACAAGAGTACAAAAAATTGATTAAGGATCTAGCATCACAATTTGACTCAGATTCAGAATCAGAAGAAGATATTAAGGTGAAGTCTCCATCTACTTCAGGTTTTTGTAAACAATAGAAAGATTGTTACGACATGCAATTTGCTTAAGATCCATTTGACATTTGAATAAATTTTCAAAAGAACTGCCTCAAGGAAAGCCTTGGACAAATTTTTATATGAACAATTTTATTATCAACAACTAAAAGATAAGGCATGGATCTAGAGGCTCCAGCTAACATCAGATAAAGAGATCATCAAGACGTACAATCAATTTCTATCCGAAGAAGATCGCACTTATTGTTCAAAGCAAACCCCTCTACTTTACTGGGAAAAGTTTCAAAGGACAAATAATTACATTTCTTAGCATTGAATATAAAGATGCTATAAATAGAACTACTTTAATTGAATAGATTACACCATGAAGAATCCAGACTCCATACCAGCAAGAGAAATTGAAGAAGCAGCAATTAGCCTTATAATGTTATATAATCATTATAACATTTAAAGGCATTCGTGTTCTATTTGCCAGATATTTTTCCACTCAGGACAAGCATTAGGAGGACATACAAGACTCCACGGTCATGCTAAGAAGAAAATTCAACAGCAAACAAAGCAGCTCATTCAATACAAAAGAAATAAAAAGAAGAATGACATCATTCATGACAACATATTACACTCAAAATGGGGCTCACCACCATTGGCTGACAGCTCACCACTACTGGCTGACACTCTTATTGATGACTTCATTAATTCAGATTCTTTGACAGCTCATTGTGTCAATAATACTCAAGAACGTCATCCCTGATATAAGCACGGACTTCAAATAGTTTCAAATCCGACTTCAACTCATTATAAATATATGTCACTTTGTATTATAAAAGCAAGCTTTCTTTATCCACTTTTCTTAGTCTTATCTCTTCTGCACCTGTAAACTTTCTTTTTCTTTAAGTGTATTTAACGGTCCTGTATTCAAAGTTGGTATCAGAGCCAGCTCATTTTCTATTAAGAAATGTGTATCTTTTGTAAGTATATGTTTTCAAGTATTTAGTTCAATAAAGTATTTTAATGTGTTATATTCAATCATTTCGTTTAAATTTTATTAAAATCTATTTTATAAGATTATTTTACAAAGCTTTTAATTAATTATTATGAGTAAATTAGAACATTGGTAAGCCTAGTTAAAGCGTTGGTTAGCCGTTGTCAAAACCAAATATCGGCGTTTAGGTGGTCCCACTTAGGTGTCCCCAGTCTAGGTGTTTAAGAATAATTAACTTATTAACCTAGTAAAATACCCCTATAAAAGAATATTTTAATAAAATGAACAAATTAACAAGATTATTTTCTTCTAAGTATTCAAACCCACAATTTCCTTTAGAAACTCAAGATGAAAGCCTTAATTCAACAGAAGTAAATATTGCTCAAATTGAGAATCAATTACATAACTGGTCTATTCCTAAACAAGATTAAAAAATGATTTATAGAGTAGGAACTTTTGAATTTGATACTGACTATTCAATTAAACAAGTAGAGCAAATTATCCATTTGGATAATGATTTTGAAATAATTAGACTACTCTCTCCTATTGCAATTGATGAACATAGAAAAAAGAAATATAAATATATGCATATTGGGATGGTGCAAGTGGAAGTTAAACCATTATTTAGACAAGGATTAGACATACCTATTATTATGTGTCTATGAGATGCTAGATATCTAACTTTTCAAAATTCTGTACTCGCTATGGCTGAATCAAATTTAGCTAATGGTCCAATTTATTTTAACTGTTTTCCAAACTTTTCAATTTCTCTATTTGATCCAAATGTTTAGAAACTTTAATGCTAATAGTAAAAACAAAAAACATGGATGTAGCTACAAATACAAAATCAATTTGTATAATCTACCGTGTTTATTATAAAATTATGTCTGCTACAATAGATAAAAAAGCAAAAACACCACTAATTAAAGATGAAACCATAATATTTGAAGCAAATACTCAAAACACTTTAATCTACACACCTAAAAAACTTAAGTGGGATGAAATTTCAAAATCTGGGAATGGGATCTAGATAATATAGTCTCTCATCAACCATTAGAGAACATGTCTCAAAGAGATTCAATTTTTGAGCAAGCAGATGGATATATCATTATTGATTTTTCACATTATTTTCCACAAGCAAGATTTAGCCAATTTGAAAGTTCTAGAACTTCAACAACCGGTTCAAAACAACGTCCACAGAGTATTTTACCAAGATCTCCAAGTCTTCCAAGAAATCCAGTAAATTATTTAGACCCAATTATTCTGAATTCAATACTCCCATTATAATTCCAAAACAAAATATTTACCTATCAGAAACATCTTCTCAGAATAATCATTTTGCCCCAGCAGATTTATTACAAGTTGATTTTTCAAACCAAGTTCCAAAAGGAATCTATAATATTCCCAATATTCTAGAGTCTTCAAATAAGAGAGATGTCGTCAACAAACTTCATATAGATAATCAAGATAATTCTCCTCAGATGTCTCCAACACCATCTTAAATGGAATTTTATTCAGCTATAAATATGATTACTAATTTTAAAATAGATAAAGAAGCTTTAAAAATAGACTATTTTGAAGAAATAAATAAAGAAAAAAAAAGTGTGGTTTTTAAATAATTTTGAAAATTTAAAAAGAATAGAAATTAGAGAATTATGGTATGAAAATATGAAATCCTTAAAAATTAATATTCCATTTTTTACTTGGTTTCCTATATATTGTTCAAATTATGATATAAATTATCCTTTTTTACATATAAACCCTATAAATAAAACTACTCAAGTTTGGAATATAGTAGATCATGGTAATTTAATATTAGTTCATCCTCCTAAAGAATCATTTGTTTTTAAATCAAAAGATGTTTTATTGATGTCTTCCCCCTTTAAACAAACTTCTTTAACAGATGAAGAACAATCAACTCAAAAGAAATATATATATAAAATAAAAATCCAAAATAATTATACTAATCAATCCTTAATCTTTATAGCTAAACAAATAGACAGAATGGAATTAATTCTTAATGCTATCAAAGATAATAATGTCACATCAGTTACTATTTTGAAACCTACACTTTTTGGCAAAGAATGTATCTTTTCTAATAATAATAAGCAAAAGAGTAAAAGTAAAGATAAATTTATGAAACCCTAGCTCAAACCATGTGAAATAGATACCAATATTAAAATAGAAAATGAAAGATCTCTTCTCTAAAAAGAATCAATTAACACCTAACAAATATTAAAATAAAAAATAAACCTTCTACATCTAATTCTATTAATCTTATTACTAATGAAAATGAAATAGAAATTTTAGAACAACAATTTAAAGAAGAATCAAATGAAATAAATAAAAAAAACTTTAGGACATAAAAAAAATATTTTTCAAAAAAATTATTATGCTAAGCCTTCACCATCAGATATGCAATATGAAAAATGAACTTATACTAATATAACTTACGATGGAGAAGGAATAACCGTTTGGAATATAGATGGTTTTACAGAATACCAAATTTTAAATGTAGTGTCCCAAATGAGTATGACAACCTCTGCATATAAATTATATGGCCAAATTGAACGACAAACAGCTGCATTTTTAATAGGAGGATTCGTAGGTCAACTAAGAGGATGGTGGCAGTTTAGTATTAATGATGACATTAAGGAACAAGTATTAATGATAAACAGCTGCATTTTTTATAGGAGGATTCATAGGTCAACTAAGAGGATGGTGGCAGTTTAATATTAATGATAACATTAAAGAACAAGTATTAAGTAGTACAAAAATAGAAATTAGAGAAGAAAATGGTGTGATGATTCAAATAGATGTTCTTGATGATGTCAATACTCTATTATTTTTAATATGTAAAGAATTCTTAGGAGATCCCACTAATTTTCAAGATAGAAGCATTGACATTTTAATGAATTTAACTTGTCCAAAATTACATGATTTTAGATGGAATAAAGACTTATTCCTAAGTAAATTATATTTAAGAAGTGATTGTTACCTTAGTATTTGGAAAGAAAGATTTATTAATGGCCTTCCAAAATTATTTACAGAAAAGGTAAAAAATAGAATAAAAAATGAATATAATCAAACTATTCCCTATGATAGTTTAACATATGGAGAGTTAATTAGTTATATAAACATAAAAGGATTAAGTCTATGTAATGACACAAAATTAAAAAATAAAATTCAAAATGAATATACTCAAGGAAGAAAAGAATTAGGAAGTTTTTGCTCTCAATATGGTTATTAAAAGATATCAGCCCCATCAAATAGAAAGAAAAAACAATTTATAAATATAATTTCTAAAATTCATTACCATAACTGGTATATCTTAATAGACCTTATAATTAATAATGAATATCATACGAAAGTAATAGCTTTACTTGATACTGGAGCTAATCAAAATTGTATTCAAAGTTGTTATCAAAGTTAGCTCACTTTATGTCAAGAAATGTGTACCTTTTGTAAGTATATGTTTTCAAGTATTTAGTTCAATAGATGTATGTATGTATGTATGTATGTATGTATTAGGGAGATTCAATCTCACTATACACATTAAAATCATAGTTTTTAATTTCACTATATAAATATGTTCATATATATGTTCATACACATTATAAATTGTGTGTGTGTGTGCATATGCATTATATATTTAAATATAAATATTATATAAATATGATATGGTTGACAATATCAATATGAATATATATATATAAATATAAATATACATATTATTATTATTATTTCTTTCAAATAAAAAATATATAAATATGATACATATGATACATTATTTAATGTATGTATGTATCATATATTTAATGTATATGTATGATATATTTTAAGTATATATTCTTATATATGATACATTATATTATTATTATTATTATTATCATTATTATTATTTGTAAAAAATGTTTTAAAAATATTACTTTACTTTCTAAAATATATAATTTTATATATGATTATTATTATCATACATTATAATATATATGATATATTTTAAATATATATTATTATATTTTGAATAATAAATAATAATAATGAGTATTATATTTATAATTATAAGAATAATATATATGAAAGATTCAATCTCACTATATATATTAAAATCATAATTTTTAATGTCTTAAGGATATATAAAAACATTTATATAACTATAATAATAATATAAATAATAATAATAATTATGATACGTTATATATGACACATTATATATATATATATGATATATTTGATAAAAATAATATTAATATATAGCTGTTACCAACGGTTTAACGCGTTGGTAATTACTAATGGTCTAGCCATTAGAAATTTGTCCATTGAAAAATAGTTAATTTATTAATGCGTTGGACTGTTGGAAAATTACCTACATGTTTGCCCATTGGTAAATTTTAGTTTTTTTTTATCAATGGTCTAATGCGTTGATAATTACCAATGGTCTGGCTGTTGGTAATTTCCCTATTGAAAAATAGGAAAATTACCAACGCGTTTGACCATTGGTAAATTACCAACGCGTTTAAGCGTTGGTAAATTTTTAATTTTTTTACTAATGGTCTAACGCGTTAGTAATTACTAACAATCTGGCTGTTAGTAATTTGTCCATTAGGAAAACTAATTTTTTTAGCACTAAAAACCTTCAAAATCTTATCCTTACAAGATTGCCCTCACTTTTCATGCTTGAACAATTATATATTATGGTTGAAGAATGGTATGGCTAAGTAGCTCAGTAGCATCCATGAGTGACAGCGACAGCCACAATAGCATCAACAACATCTACAACAATATACATGGTGCTGTAAGTGGCCTCAACCTCGGAGGCTATTCAGGCATGGCTGTAATTATTGGCACAGCTTCACACGGATCCTCATGCTTGGGTTTAGTGAAAATAGAATTGCTACCTTAGTTTAGAGACAAGGCAAAAACCAAGGGAAAACTCAATTTTACTCCAAATCAACAAAAAGGTAAATTTTGTGAAAAAACCTGGGATCTTGGGATCACAGATCGGTGTACGAGTTGGGATGGTGTTAGCCACCCAACTCACTTGAAACAAGCCTAAAACAATAAAAAACTAATGAATATGATATCACTTGAATCTAAATCTCATATCACTTCAACCTCAATCTGATATAATAGAAAACTAAATCTAATACCACATAATTGTTAGTGTTGTGCCCAAAAGCCAATCATGAAATGATTGTATTTTTGCACATTGAGTCATGATATTTTATTAAGGCATTAATCCAACAATTATGTTTGTTGTTTTGTTTCTGCGTAACTTAATAAACATAATCGTAACCCTAGAATAATGATATTCTTAAACGTCCCTGGTCTAGTATTATTGTGGAGCGGGTTGCAATAATACATAACAACTAGCATATGTGGAGACTAATATGAGATATGTAGTCTACATATGGGTACAAGTTGGAGAACTTGTGTACTGGACCGACCCACCATGAGAACACTACATGGATCGTTATATGAGTGTCATAAGTGATTCTCATAGTGATCATGGTATATGTAGTCCTTCGACCTAAGATCATCAAGGTTCCCTACATGTGAGTCACATACTTTGATACTTTCCTTTGTTGCTCGTAACTGAGTGAACTTGAAGGAGGTCATTGGGTATGTCACATATCATGCGGAGGGATTTGTATGATCAAGATGAGATTTGTCCCTCCTATGTAACGGGAGTGATATCTTCGGGCCCCTTGATAGAGTGAGACTTAGAAAATGCATGGCCATGCTCGGATGAGTTGATATACGATATCAATGTCATCAGTTTAAGTTGGTCTACTCAGTAATCAAGAAACCAAAGATTGGGCTATACGAGAGTGACACATTCCATGTCTTGTGCTTAGTCTTGATATCTTGGACAAAGGGACAATGGCATATATCGGTGATGATCATAAAGGTTTAGTCGAATCACCGACAATCTTGTCACTTGGGTAGCAATGATGTGTTGCTAGACACCGCTCATTGCTTATGATCATAAATGTGATTTATGATCATTGCCAACATGGCAAGAGCCTATTGGGTCGCACACATAGAGCTATTTGGATCATTAGAGTGCATGGGCTAATTATTTGGGTTATGGTTTCACTTTAATTTCGTATTAATAATGGGCCCAAGAGTTGAGCCATTATTAAGCCCGAAATTAAATCCTAATTGGATTAGGGCTTTGAAACCCATTAGGCCTGGAAGTTGAGTCTCACTATAAATACAACTTTTAAGTGAGAAATTCGCAGGTCTCCTTGCCCTAGCCTCCAAAAAGGACAGCCACACTCTTCTCTTGCAATTCCTTGGAGGACGCAAGCTAGCACTGCGAGCGCAAGAGAAACGCATCTGCCGGGACGTGGTGGAAGCGTGGTGATCCCGAGAGGCTCGTGTGGATACCATAGAGAGCCTGAACATGTCAACTGTTCAGGTTTTGTGATTCGACTCTACAGTTGAGTGAGAGATCTCAACCGAAAATTAGGTATGAAAATTTTCAAACACCCGGTTTACCCCATTTCACTTGGATCCTGATTTCGAGGGTTTTGGTTAAATTCCGCTAAAGACTTGTTTGGCTCCCAAAACCCAACAGTGGTATCAGAGCTCCACTGGTGAAACCCTAAGAGACTGGAATTGAAACCCCCAATCCATGATAATCATGTGTGTGACTAGAAATGAGAAGTATTTAACCGAACACCAAGAACACAAGCACACTTGTGCACCAAGGTAGTCCACAATCGTCAACCAAAGAGAAATTCTCTCCAAAATAGCAATATTATTTCATGTCAAGGCTGTTGTTTTACAACCATAATATGTGCCTATTTATAGCCTAAACTAGGGTAAAAGACTAACTCCGCAAAATTCCACAGCCCAAGTCACCTAGGAAACCTAGTTACAAAGGAGTCAAGAAAACCTCGTCAAACTAGGACTCCTAGTCAAACTAGGATTCCTACACCCTTTTAACACATGTTTAAGGTGTGCAGCGAATTCCATTTATCCTAAGTGACCTAAATCACTTCCATGGCCTAAAAAACATCCTAAGTAATGTAAATAAATAGGAAACTAAAATAAAATACGTTACAAAATAAGATTGGCCATAAAAACCCCAAAATGGTCTTCTCAGGTGGTTCCTGCTTGTGTCTTCAACTTCAAGCTGAAATTCGAACTTGATGCAGCCATGATTTCTCAAAATGCAAAGCGTGAAAGTTGTATATATCTTTATTAGCTTTGAAATTACACCCAAACCACACAAAACGGACATCTAAAGCCAAAGATATACCCAAAATACTGCAACTACTTCTGAACCAGTGATAACTCGTAAATCGCGACTTTGAAGCTAAATTGGACAAAACAGACCTTAGCGTGTACAAACTGGGTTTAATGGTAATGTTGGCATAATTTGTACCTCCAGATTTTAGCTTTTAATGGAGGGAAGAAATCAATGAATTTTGATCGGGTTTAGGAATCTGAAGATATGATTTTTCCCACCAGAACCATCGCCAATTCTCACTCAACATCCGAGCTTGAAGTGCACAAGTTGACAGTAAAACAAGCTTATGTGTCAACATCTTCCTTGCACTCAATGGTCCATTCCTTGTCAATGGTCCACTAGTTATCTTCATTGGATGGTTGCCATGCCTTAGTTTGACGCCTTCTTTGAAATCACTCAAATATAAATCAGATTTTGTAAATTAACGCGATCCGCTGCACTGTTTTGGCTCCCGAAACCCATCAGTGGTATCAGAGCTACTGGTGAAACCCTAAATCGGGATTGATGTTGAATCGCATGATGTTATGTGTTCGGTTGCTTTTCGGCCATGATTAATTAGATTGATTCATGATGCATGAAACCAGAACTTGTAATGAACATATGACATATATGAAGAAACGACACTAATTGGTTAATGAGATTAACCCAAAATTGAATGGTATGAGATACCTATATGGATTAGGATTCTTGCAATAGTTGCAAAAACCCTAGCTTTGTTCGGATTCGGCCTGTTCAGGCACCGAAAGTAAGGTATTTTTGGTGGCTCGAATAGAGGAGTCTCGGGTGCCTACTTGCTCAAAATAGAAGATTTCGGGCTAAGCAATTGTAAGAAAATTTTTTGCGCAGGGGGGCGCTGCCCCCCACGCCCCCCGCAAGGGCGGCTCCCCTTGACCCCGTCCGCTGACCGGTCAGCGGAACCACCGCCCGCTGACCGGCCAGCGGGACCGCCGTATGCGAAGCGCCACTTAAATAAAAACTGGTTAATCAACGCACGAAAATTGGCATGCATCTTTGTTGAATGAGATTTGACATGATATGCTGATTGGTGTTTGAAGCATGGTGCATGGTTATAGCCCTTGATTGGTTGTACTTGTAAATACGACCTGCGAGTCGTGCCTTTTCTTATCACTCTCATTGTACATTCTCTTCTCACCTTACTCCCCTCGGATGTAACTCGAGGTTTCTATTATTGATGTAATGGTGCATTATGGGATCATCCAAGGTGGTATGTCTAAGGATCATCCAAGGAGGTATGTCCAAGGAGATGACAACAAAAGGGCAGCCAAGAAAGGAAGAGAAGGAGCTTGTGAAGACTCTTTTCTTTTCTTAGGCTTTTATGATATTCTTATTGGCTTGAGAATATCGCATAGTTTGGGCTATAACCATGTCACGTTTACTTTCTTGTAAGCATGAGATGCATGTTTTATATTTGTATGTGATGCATGTATAAGACAACCGGAGATAACAAATTGGTGAGATCAAAAGAAAAATCCCTCAAACAAATATTAAGTCATTAAATGTGATGCCTTCCAAATGTTGGCACTCGTCAAGACTTTGATCAACATTAGGTGGGTTTGCCAAAGCAAAGCACCTATGTTCATCTTGGTAAGGCGCGATGGGATAATAGTGATATCCAAACTGCTAACTTTGGGTTCGACTTAACTAAGTCATCCTAATAGGATTAGGGACTTAGAGGCATAGAGTTGGGCTTAAGTTCATGAGATGAGCTTGGACAAGTGTTGTTCACCCAACTATCCAAGAGTTGCATAAGATGCAATTGGCAAGGAGTTGCCTACCTAAATAGCTGTAACTTGAGAGAAAAGCCAAAGCTGACTCAGGTTGTGGTCAAATATGGATCTTGGCCCACTAGAATACCTTAGCGCCGAGGTGTTCCGAAATAATATCGAGGGTTATTATTTTGAGGAAAATAGTGGGAGTATCGTTTAATAAAAGTCCTTATTAAATGAATTAAAATACATGACTCTTACACTGCATATTTACTGTTGTAGATAACCATGGCACAAAACACATCGACACTTTCGTTGCGATTGATCCTTGAGAAGGAAAAACTAAATGGGACCAACTTTCTCAAATGGTACCGAAACTTGAGGATAGTCCTCAAACAAGAGAGAAAGGCTTATGTCCTAGAACAGCCTATTCCGAATGAGCCTGCTACCACTGCTCCAGGAGCTGAAAGGGATGCTCACAAGAGGCATTCTGATGATGCTTTGGATGTTGCATGCCTCATGCTTATTACCATGGAATCTGAGCTTCAGAAGCAACATGAGAACATGGGGGCGTTCGATATGATCGAACATCTCAAAATGCTTTTCCAAGAGCAAGCTAGGCATGAGAGGTTTGAGACCTCTAAGGCATTGTTTCAGTGCAAGATGTCTGAGGGAAGTCCCGTGGGTCCTCATGTTCTCAAGATGATTGGGTACATTGAGAATCTGGAGAATTTGGGATTTGCTCTTCAGAAAGAGTTGGCTATTGATGTAGTCTTGCAATCGTTGCCTGAAAGCTACAGTCAGTTTGTCATGAACTATAACATGAATGACCTTGACAAGTCCCTCCCTGAATTGCTCAACATGTTGAGAACTGCTGAGCAAAACCTTAAGAAGGCTAAGCCCATTTTGATGGTTCAAAAGGGCAAGGGAAAGGGAAAAGCCAACAAGAAGAAGGATAAAGCTAATGGAAAGTCCAATGCTAATTCTTCTTCAGCTGCACTGAAACCAAAGGGTGGTGTGGCAAAGGAAGGGGAGTGCTTCCATTGTAAGCAACCTGGACACTGGAAGCGCAACTGCAAGCTCTATCTTGAAGAACTTGCTAAGGAAAAGGGAAGTAAGACTTCCACTTCAGGTATTTTTGTTATAGAGGCTAACTTTTCTACTTCCTCATCTTGGGTATTGGATACTGGATGTGGATCTCACATTTGTGCAAATGTGCAGGATCTAAGTAGAAGTTGAAGATTGGCCCGAGGTGAAGTGGACCTACGTGTTGGAAATGGAGCAAGGGTTGCTGCCTTAGCCGTAGGGACTTATGTTCTCACTTTACCTAGTGGATTAGTTTTAGAATTAGACAACTGCTACTTTGTGCCTACTATTAGTAGAAATTTGATTTCTGTTTCTTGTTTGGACAAGAAAGGTTTTTCATTTATAATAAAGGACAAATGTTGTTCTATTTATTTGAATGAAATCTTTTATGGTAGTGCTCAACTTAGCAATGGGTTGTATGTTCTAGACCTCGAAGATCCAATCTATAATGTGAATACCAAGAAGGTCAGATTAAATGATTCGAACCCGACCTATCTCTAGCACTGTCGCTTGGGCCATATAAATGAGACCCGCATATCCAAGCTCCATAAGGATGGACTCTTGGACTCATTTGATTTTGAATCATATGAGACATGTGAGTCATGTTTGTTGGGCAAGATGACCAAAGCCCCATTCACAGGGCAAAGTGAAAGGGCTAATGACTTACTAGGACTCATACATAGTGATGTATGTGGCCCTATGTCTACACAAGCTAGAGGAGGTTTCCAATACTTCATTACTTTCACTGATGACTTCAGCAGATATGGCTATGTGTATCTTATGAGACACAAGTCAGAATCCTTTGAAAAGTTCAAAGAATTCAAGAATGAAGTAGAGAATCAACTCGGGAAGAGTATCAAAGTGCTTCGATCAGATCAAGGTGGAGAGTACTTGGATCGAGAATTCTGTGACTATCTGAAGGAGTGTGGTATAGTATCACAACTCACTCCACCAGGTACACCTCAATGGAATGGTGTATTTAAAAGGAGAAATCGAACTCTGTTAGACATGGTTCATTCTATGATGAGTCAAGCTGACCTTCCAAACTCCTTTTGGGGACATGCTCTAGAGACAGCCGCTTTTACACTAAACCGAGTTCCATCTAAATCGGTTCAAAAGACACCATATGAGATATGGAGTGGGAGGCGTCCCAATTTGTCTTTTATGAAGATTTGGGGCTGTGACGCTTATGTGAAACATCAATCCTCTGACAAACTAGGGCCCAAATCTCAAAAATGCCTTTTTGTTGGGTATCCCAAAGAAACAAAGGGTTACTATTTCTACAATCCTTTTGAGCAAAATGTGTTTGTTGCTCGAACTAGTGTCTTTTTAGAGAAAGAGTTTCTCTCTAAAGAAACTAGTAGGAGGAAAGTAGAGCTTGAAGAAATTCAAAGAACAACAAGGAGACATCGAACCTGAAATGGAACCTAAACAGACACCACAAGATGTTGTGGTTCAAGAGTCTGTTCCTGTAGCACAGAACCCACGTAGGTCTGGTAAGATTCGGCATGAGCCTGAGAGATATGGATTTCTCATGACTCACACTGGTGATGTGATGCTCATGGATCAGGATGAGCCCACAACCTACCAACAAGCTATGTCGGGGCCTGACTCTGAGAAGTGGCTAGTGGCCATGAAATCCGAGATGGAATCCATGTATGAAAACCAAGTATGGACTTTGGTTGACCCACCTGAAGGGGTAAAACCCATAGGGTGCAAATGGGTTTTCAAGAAGAAAACTGACATGGATGGTAATGTGATTACCTTTAAGGGACGATTGGTTGCAAAAGGTTTCAAGCAAATTCATGGTATTGACTATGATGAAACTTTTTCACCAGTTGCTATGCTTAAATCCATCCGAATTTTTTTCGCTATTGCTGCACACTATGATTATGAGATATGGCAAATGGATGTCAAAACTGCATTCCTAAATGGAAAGCTACTTGAGGATGTGTACATGACACAACCTGAGGGTTTTGTCACTCCTGAGAATGCCAATAAAGTGTGCAAGTTGCAAAGGTCCATTTATGGACTGAAGCAAGCTTCTCGAAGTTGGAATCTTTCATTTTGATGAAGCAATCAAAGAGTTTGGTTTTATCAAAAATGAAGATGAACCTTGTGTCTACAAGAAGGTTAGTGGGAGCGCTATTGTCTTCTTGGTGTTGTATGTAGATGACATACTACTCATCGGGAATGACATTCCTGAGCTACAGTCTGTGAAGACTTGGCTAGGGAAATGTTTCTCTATGAAGGACTTGGGTGAAGCAGCCTATGTGTTAGGCATCAGGATCTATAGAGATAGATCTAGAAAGCTTCTTGGCCTAAGTCAAAGTACATATATTGACAAGGTGCTAAAGAGGTTTAGCATGCAAGATTCCATGAAAGGATTCTTGCCCATGTCACATGGTATAACTCTTTCTAGATCTTAGTGTCCGAGTACACCCGAGGAGAGAGAGTGCATGAGTAAGATTCCATATGCCTCAGCAATTGGATCTATCATGTATGCCATGATATGTACTCGTCCCGATGTCTCATATGCCTTGAGCATGACGAGTAGGTACCAATCGAACCCCGGTGAGAGTCACTGGACAGCTGTTAAGAACATCCTTAAGTACTTACGAAGGACTAAGGATGCATTCTTGGTCTTTGGAGCTGAAGATGAGCTCGTTGTAAGGGGTTACACCGATGCAAGCTTCCAATCCGATAAGGATGATTTTAGATCGCAATCTGGTTATGTGTTTTGTATTGGTGGTGGTGCTGTGAGCTGGAAGAGTTCAAAGCAAGAGACAGTAGCTGACTCTACAACAGAATCTGAGTACATTGCCACCTCTGATGCTGCGAAGGAGGCAGTTTGGATCAAGAAGTTCATCACTGAACTTGGAGTGGTTCCAAGCATTGCCAACTCGATAGAGCTCTATTGTGACAACAATGGAGCAATCGCACAGGCTAAGGAACCTCGATCTCACCAGCAATCCAAACACATACTCCGACGCTATCATCTCATCAGGGAGATCATCAAGAGGGGTGATGTAAGGATATGCAGGACTTCGACAGACAGCAACATTCCTGATCCATTGACAAAGCCCCTTACGCAGCAGAAGCATGATAGCCATTCTAGGTCCATCGGTATTAGATACATGGATGATTGGCTTTAGTGCAAGTGGGAGATTGTTAGTGTTGTGCCCAAAAGCCAATCATGAGATGATTGTATTTTTCTGCACATTGAGTCATGATATTTTATTAAGGCATTAATCCAGCAATTATGTTTGTTGTTTTGTTTCTGGCGTAACTTAACAAACATAATTGTAACCCTAGAATAATGATATTCTTAAACGTCCCTAGTCTAGTATTATTGTGGAGCGGGTTGCAATAATACATAATGACTAGCATATGTGGAGACTAATATGAGATATGTAGTCTACATATGGGTACAAGTTGGAGAACTTGTGTACTGGACCGACCCACCATGAGAACACTACATGGATCGTTATATGAGTGTCATAAGTGATTCTCATAGTGATCATGGTATATGTAGTCCTTCGACCTAAGATCATCAAGGTTCCCTACATGTGAGTCACATACTTTGATACTTTCCTTTGTTGCTCGTAACTGAGTGAACTTGAAGGAGGTCATTGGGTATGTCACATATCATGCGGAGGGATTTGTATGATCAATATGGGATTTGTCCCTCCTATGTAACGGGAGTGATATCTTTCGGGCCCCTTGATAGAGTGAGACTTAGAAAATGCATGGCCATGCTCGGATGAGTTGATATACGATATCAATGTCATCAGTTTAAGTTGGTCTACTCGGTAATCAAGAAACCAAAGATTGGGCTATACGAGAGTGACACATTCCATGTCTCGTGCTTAGTCTTGATATCTTGGACAAAGGGACAATGGCATATATCAGTGATGATCATAAAGGTTTAGTCGAATCATCGACAATCTTGTCACTTGGGTAGCAATGATGTGTTGCTAGACACCACCATTGCTTATGATCATAAATGTGATTTATGATCATTGCCAACGTGGTAAGAGCCTATTGGGTCGCACACATAGAGCTATTTGGATCATTAGAGTGCATGGGCTAATTATTTGGGTTATGGTTTCACTTTAATTTCATATTAATAATGGGCCCAAGAGTTGAGCCATTATTAAGCCCGAAATTAAAGCCTAATTGGATTAGGGCTTTGAAACCCATTAGGCCTGGAAGTTGAGTCTCACTATAAATACAACTTTTAGTGAGAAATTCGCAGGTCTCCTTGCCCTAGCCTCCCAATAGGACAGCCGCACTCTTCTCTTGCAATTCCTTGGAGGACGCAAGCTAGCACTGCGAGCGCAAGAGAAACGCATCTGCCGGGACGTGGTGGAAGCTTGGTGATCTCAAAAGGCTCGTGTGGATACCATAAAGAGCTTGAACACGTCAACTGTTTAGGTTTTGTGATTCGACTCTACAGTTGAGTGAGAGATCTCAACCGAAAATTAGGTATGAAAATTTTCGAACACCTGGTTTGCCCAACACCCTGGAGGTTTAGTTAAATTTCACTACGCTGTTTGGCTCCCCCCCTCCGAAACCCATTCAATAACTTGATCCATATTAGTTTAAATATGAGGTTGATACTGAATCTCATATCACTTGAGCTTGAATTTCATACCACTTAAACCTACATCTCATATCAATTGAACCTGAATCTAATACCACTTGAATTGAAAGCTCATACCATTTGAGCCTTAATTAAAAACCTCACGAACCTAAATTTCATACTATTTGAATCTAAATCTGATATCACTTGAGCTAAATCTCGTACTGGTTGACCTGAATTTTATATCACTTGAACATAAAAAACACACCACTTAACCTAAATCTCATATTACGTAAATGTCAATCTGATACCACTTAATCTAAATCTTATGCTAGTTAAACTTGAATCTCATACCGTTTAACTTTGCATCTCATACCATTTAACTTTCCATCTTATACCACTTGAACTTCAATATGCTAGCATAGGAATTTGAATCTCATACCATATAACTTAAATTACATACCACTTGAACATAAGTTTGATACCATTTAACTTGACCCTGATACCAGTTAACTTGAATCTCATTCCATTTAAACCTAAATTTGATGTCACTTGTGATGGGTTTCAGGAGCCAAACAGCGCAGCGAAATTTAACCGAAACCCTCCAAGATCCAAGTGAACGGGGTAAACCGGGTGTTCAAAAATTTTCATACCTAATTTTCGGTTGACATCTTTCACTCAACTATAGAGTCAAATCACAAAACCTAAACAGTTGACGTGTTCAAACTCTCTATGGTATCCACACAAGCCTTTCGGGATCACCACGCTTCCACCGCATCCCGGCAGATGCGTTTCTCTTGTGCTCGCAGTGCTAGCTTGCGTCCTCCAAGGAATTGCAAGAGAAGAGTGCGGCTGTCCTTTTAGGAGGCTAGGGCAAGGAGATCTGCGAATTTCTCACTAGAAGTTGCATTTATAGTGAGACTCAACTTCCAGGCCTAATGGGTTTCAAAGCCCTAATCCAATTAGGCTTTAATTTCGGGCTTAATAATGGCTCAACTATTGGGCCCATTATTAATACGAAATTATTGTGAAACCAAAACCCAAATTATTAGCCCATGCACTCTAATGATCCAAATAGCTCTATGTGTGCGACCCAATAGGCTCTTACCACGTTGGCAATGATCATAAATCACATTTATGATCATAAGCAATGAGCGGTGTCTAGCAACACATCATTGCTACCCAAGTGACAAGATTGTTGATGATTCGACTAAACCTTTATGATCATCACCGATATATGCCATTGTCCCTTTGTCCAAGATATCAAGACTAAGCACGAGACATGGAATGTGTCACTCTCGTATAGCCCAATCTTTGGTTTCTTGATTACCGAGTAGACCAACTTAAACTGATGACATTGATATCGTATATCAACTCATCCGAGCATGGCCATGCATTTTTCTAAGTCTTACTCTATCAAGGGGCCCGAAGATATCACTCCCGTTACATAGGAGGGACAAATCCCATCTTGATCATACAAATCCCTCCACATGATATGTGACATACCCAATGACCTCCTTCAAGTTCACTCAGTTACGAGCAACAAAGGAAAGTATCAAAGTATGTGACTCACATGTAGGGAACCTTGATGATCTTAGGTCGAAGGACTACATATACCATGATCACTATGAGAATCACTTATGACACTCATATAACGATCCATGTAGTGTTCTCATGGTGGGTCGGTCCAGTACACAAGTTCTCCAACTTGTACCCATATGCAGACTACATATCTCATATTAGTCTCCACATATGCTAGTCATTATGTATTATTGCAACCCGCTCCACAATAATACTAGACTAGGGACGTTTGAGAATATCATTATTCTAGGGTTACAATTATGTTTGTTAAGTTACGCAGAAACAAAACAACAAACATAATTGCTGGATTAATGCCTTAATAAAATATCATGACTCAATGTGCAAAAATACAATCATCTCATGATTGGCTTTTTGGGCACAACACTAACAATCTCCCACTTGCACTAAAAGCCAATCATCCATGTATCTAATACCAATGGACCTAGAATGGCTATCATGCTTCTGCTGCGTAAGGGGCTTTGTCAGTGGATCAGCAATGTTGCTGTCTGTTGAAGTCCTGCATATCCTTACATCACCCCTCTCGATGATCTCCCTGATGAGATGATAGCGTCGGAGTATGTGTTTGGATCGCTGGTGAGATCGAGGTTCCTTAGCCTGTGCGATTGCTCCATTGTTGTCACAATAGAGCTCTATCGGGTCGGCAATGCTTGGAACCACTCCAAGTTCAGTGATGAACTTCTTGATCCAAACTGCCTCCTTCGTAGCATCAGAGGCGGCAATGTACTCAGATTCTGTTGTAGAGTCAGCTACTGTCTCTTGCTTTGAACTCTTCTAGCTCACAGCACCACCACCAATACAAAACACATAACCAGATTGCGATCTAAAATCATCCTTATCAGATTGGAAGCTTGCATCGGTGTAACCCCTTACAACGAGCTCATCTTCACCTCCAAAGACCAAGAATGCATCCTTAGTCCTTCGTAAGTACTTAAGGATGTTCTTAACAGCTGTCCAGTGACTCTCACCGGGGTTCGATTGGTACCTACTCGTCATGCTTAAGGCATATGAGACATCAGGATGAGTACATATCATGGCATACATGATAGATCCAATTGCTGAAGCATATGGAATCTTACTCATGCGCTCTCTCTCCTCGGGTGTACTCGGACACTGAGATCTAGAAAGAGTTATACCATGTGACATGGGCAAGAATCCTTTCTTGGAATCTTGCATGCTAAACCTCTTTAGCACCTTGTCAATGTATGTACTTTGACTTAGGCCAAGAAGCTTTCTAGATCTATCTCTATAGATCCTGATGCCTAACACATAGGCTGCTTCACCCAAGTCCTTCATAGAGAAACATTTCCCCAGCCAAGTCTTCACAGACTGTAGCTCAGGAATGTCATTCCCGATGAGTAGTATGTCATCTACATACAACACCAAGAAGACAATAGCGCTCCCACTAACCTTCTTGTAGACACAAGGTTCATCTTCATTTTTGATAAAACCAAACTCTTTGATTGCTTCATCAAAATGAAGATTCCAACTTCGAGAAGCTTGCTTTAGTCCATAAATGGACCTTTGCAACTTGCACACTTTATTGGCATTCTCAGGAGTGACAAAACCCTCAGGTTGTGTCATGTACACATCCTCAAGTAGCTTCCCATTTAGAAATGTAGTTTTGACATCCATTTGCCATATCTCATAATCATAGTGTGCAACAATAGCAAACAAAATTCAGATGGATTTAAGCATAGCAACTGATGAAAAAGTTTCATCATAGTCAATACCATGAATTTGCTTGAAACCTTTTGCAACCAATCATCCCTTAAAGGTAATCACATTACCATCCAAGTCAGTTTTCTTCTTGAAAACCCATTTGCACTCTATGGGTTTTACCCATTCAGGTGGGTCAACCAAAGTCCATACTTGGTTTTCATACATGGATTCCATCTCGGATTTCATGGCCATTAGCCACTTCTCAGAGTCAGGCCCTAACATAGCTTGTTCGTAGGTTGTGGGCTCATCCTAATCCATGAGCATCACATTACCAGTGTGAGTCATAAGAAATCCATATCTCTCAGGCTCACGCTGAATCCTACTTGACCTATGTGGGCTCTGTGCTACAGGAATAGACTCTTGAACCACAACATATTGTGATTCTGTTCAGGTTCCATTTCAGGTTCGATGTCTCCTTGTTGTTCTTGAATTTATTCAAGTTCTACTTTCCTCCCACTAGTTTCTTTAAAGATAAACTCTTTCTCTAAAAAAACACCAGTTCAAGCAACAAACACTTTTTGCTCAGAAGGATTGTAGAAATAGTAATCCTTTGTTTCTTTGGGATACCCAACAAAAAAGTATTTTTTAGATTTGCGCCCTAGTTTGTCAGAGGATTGATGTTTCACATAAGCGTCACAGCCCCAAATCTTCATAAAAGACAAATTGGGACGCCTCTAACTCCATATCTCATATGGTGTCTTTTGAACCAATTTAGATGGAACACGGTTTAGTGTAAAAGCGGCTGTCTCAAGAGCATGTCCCCAAAAGGAGTTTGGAAGGTCAGCTTGACTCATCATAGAGCGAACCATGTCTAACAGAGTTCGATTTCTCTTTTCAGATACACCATTCCATTGAGGTGTACCTGGTGGAGTGAGTTGTGATACTATACTACACTCATTCAGATAGTCAAGAAATTCTCGATCCAAGTACTCTCCACCTCGATCTGATCGAAGCACTTTGATACTCTTCCAGAGTTGATTCTCTACTTCATTCTTGAATTCTTTGAACTTTTCAAAGGATTCTGACTTGTGTCTCATAAGATACACATAGTCATATCTGCTGAAGTCATCAATGAAAGTAATGAAGTATTGGAAACCTTCTCTAGCTTGTGTAGACATAGGGCCACATACATTACTATGTATAAGTCCTAGTAAGTCATTAGCCCTTTCACTTTGCCCTGTGATCGAATCATTTAATCTGACCTTCTTGGTATTCACATTATAGATTGGATCTTCGAGGTCTAGAACATACAACCCATTGCTAAGTTGAGCACTACCATAAAAGATTTCATTTAAATAAATAAAACAATATTTGTCCTTTATTATAAATAAAAAACCTTTTCTGTCCAAACAAGAAACAGAAATCAAATTTCTACTAATAGTAGGCACAAAGAAGCAGTTGTCTAATTCTAAAACTAATCCACTAGGTAAAGTGAGAACACAAGTCCCTACGGCTAAGGCAGCAACCCTTGCTTTATTTCCAACACGTAAGTCCACTTCACATCGAGCCAATCTTCTACTTCTACTTAGATCCTGCACATTTGCACAAATATGAGATCCACATCCAGTATCCAATACCCAAGATGAGAAAGTAGGAAAGTTAGCCTCTATAATAAAAATACCTGAAGTGGAAGTCTTACTTCCCTTTTCCTTAGCAAGTTCTTCAAGATAGAGCTTCCAGTTGCGCTTCCAGTGTCCAGGTTGCTTACAATGGAAGCACTCCCCTTCCTTTGCCACACCACCCTTTGGTTTCAGTACAGCTGAAGAAGAACTAGCATTGGACTTTCCATTAGCTTTATCCTTCTTCTTGTTGGTTTTTCCCTTTCCCTTGCCCTTTTGAACCATCAAAATGGGCATAGCCTTCTTAAGGTTTTGCTCAGCAGTTCTCAACATGTTGAGCAATTCAGGATGGGACTTGTCAAAGTTGTTCCTGTTATAATTCATGATGAACTGACTGTAGCTTTCAGGCAATGATTGCAAGACTACATCGATAGCCAACTCTTTCTGAAGAGCAAATCCCAAATTCTCAAGATTCTCAATGTACCCAATCATCTTGAGCACATGAGGACCCACGAGAATTCCTTCAGACATCTTGCACTGAAACAATGCCTTAGAGGTCTCAAACCTCTCATGCCTAGCTTGCTCTTGGAAAAGCATTTTGAGATGTTCGATCATATCGAATGCCCCATGTTCTCATGTTGCTTTAAAAGCTCAGATTTCATGGTAATAAGCATGAGGCATGCAACATCCAAAGCATCATCAGAATGCCTCTTGTGAGCATCCCTTTCAGCTCTTGGAGCAGTGGCAGTAGGCTCATTCGGAATGGGCTGCTCTAGGACATAAGCCTTTCTCTCTTGCTTGACGAATATCCTCAAATTTCGGTACCATTTGAGAAAGTTGGTCCCATTCAATTTTTCCTTCTTAAGGATCGATCGCAACGAAAGTGTCGATGTGTTTTGTGCCATGGTTATCTACAACAGTAAATATGCAGTGTAAGAGTCATGTATTTTAATTCATTTAATAAGGACTTTTATTAAATGATACTCCCACTATTTTCCTCAAAATAATAATCCTCGATATTATTTCGGAACACCTCACCGCTAAAGTATTCTAGTGGGCCAAGATCCATATTTGACCACAACTTTAGTCAGCTTTGGCTTTTCTCTCAAGTTACAGTTATTTAGGTAGGCAACTCCTTGCCAATTGCATCCCATGCAACTCTTGGATAGTTGGGTGAACAACACTTGTCCAAGCTCATCTCATGAACTTAAGCCCAACTCTATGCCTCTAAGTCCCTAATCCTATTAGGATGACTTAGTTAAGTCGAACCCAAAGTTAGCAGTTTGGATATCACTATTATCCCATCGCGCCTTACCAAGATGAACATAGGTGCTTTGCTTTGGCAAACCCACCTAATGTTGATCAAAGTCTTGACGAGTGCCAACATTTGGAAGGCATCACATTTAATGACTTAATATTTGTTTGAGGGATTTTTCTTTTGATCTCACCAATTTGTTATCTCCGGTTGTCTTATACATGCATCACATACAAATATAAAACATGCATCTCATGCTTACAAGAAACTAAACGTGACATGGTTATAGCCCAAACTATGTGATATTCTCAAGCCAATGAGAATATCATAAAAGCCTAAGAAAAGAAAAGGGTCTTCACAAGCTCCTTCTCTTCCTTTCTTGGTTGCCCTTTTTGTTGTCACCTCCTTGGACATACCACCTTGGATGATCCCATAATGTACCATTACATCAATAATAGAAATCTCAAGTTACATTCGAGGGGAGAAATGTGAGAAAAGAATGTACAATAAGAGTAAAAAGAGAAGGCACAACTCGCAGGCCGTATTTACAAGTACAACCAATCAATGGCTATAACCATGCACCATGCTTCAAACACCAATCAGCATATCATGTCAAATCTCATTCAACAAAAATGCATGCCAATTGACGCGCGTTGATTAACCAGTTTTTATTTATGTGGCGCTTCGCATATGGCGGTCCTGCTGGCCGGTCAGCGGGCGGTAGTTCCGCTGATCGGTCAGCGGACGGGGTCAAGGGGAGCCGCCCTTGCGGGGGGCGCAAAAAATTGTCTTATAATTGCTTAGCCCGAAATCTTTTATTTCAAGCAAGTAGGCACCCGAGACTCCTCCATTCGAGCCACCAAAAATACCTTACTTTCGGTGCCCGAATAGGCCGAATCCGAACAAAGCTAGGGTTTTTGTAACTATTGCAAGAATCATAATCCATATAGGTATCTCATACCATTCAATTTCGGGTTAATCTCATTAACCAATTAGTGTCGTTTCTTCATATATGTCATATGTTCATTACGAGTTCCAGTTTCATGCATCATGAATTAATCTAATTAATCATGGTCGAAAAGCAACCGAACACATAACACTATGCGATTCAACACTCAATCCCGATTTAGGGTTTCACCAGTAGCTCTGATACCATTGATGGGTTTCGGAAGCCAAACAGCGCAGTGGAATTTAACCGAAACCGTCCAGGTCCAAGTGAAATGGGGTAAACCGGGTGTTCGAAAATTTTCATACCTAATTTTCGGTTGAGATCTCTCACTCAACTGTAGAGTCGAATCACGAAACCTGAACAGTTGACGTGTTCAAGCTCTCTATGGTATCCACACGAGCCTCTCGGGATCACCACGCTTCCACCGCGTCTCGGCAGATGCGTTTCTCTTGCACTCGCAGTGCTAGCTTGCGTCCTCCAAGGAATTGCAAGAGAAGAGTGCGACTGTCCTTTTGGGAGGCTAGGACAAGGAGAGTTGCGAATTTCTCACTAGAAGCTGTATTTATAGTGAGACTCAACTTCCAGGCCTAATGGGTTTCAAAGCCCTAATCCAATTAGGCTTTAATTTCGGGCTTAATAATGGCTCAACTATTGGGCCCATTATTAATACGAAATTATTGTGAAACCAAAACCCAAATTATTAGCCCATCCACTCTAATGATCCAAATAGCTCTATGTGTGTGACCCAATAGGCTCTTACCACGTTGGCAATGATCATAAATCACATTTATGATCATAAGCAATGAGCGGCGTCTAGCAACACATCATTGCTGCCCAAGTGACAACAGTGTCGATGATTCGACTAAACCTTTATGATCATCACTGATATATGCCATTGTCCCTTTATCCAAGATATCAAGACTAAGCACGAGACATGGAATGTGTCACTCTCGTATAGCCCAATTTTTGGTTTCTTGATTACCGAGTAGACTAACTTAAACTAATGACATTGATATCGTATATCAACTCATTCGAGCATGGCCATGCATTTTTCTAAGTCTTACTCTATCAAGGGGCCCGAAGATATCACTCCCGTTACATAGGAGGGACAAATCCCATCTTGATCATACATATCCCTCCACATGATATGTGAAATACCCAATGACCTCCTTCAAGTTCACTCAGTTACGAGCAACAAAGGAAAGTATCAAAGTATGTGACTCACATGTAGGAAACCTTGATGATTTTAGGTCGAAGGACTACATATACCATGATCACTATAAAAATCACTTATGACACTCATATAACGATCCATGTAGTGTTCTCATGGTAGGTCGGTTCAGTACATAAGTTCTCCAACTTGTACCCATATGCAGACTACATATCTCATATTAGTCTCCACATATGCTAGTCGTTATGTATTATTGCAACCCGCTCCACAATAATACTAGACTAGGGACATTTGAGAATATCATTATTCTAGGGTTACAATTATGTTTGTTAAGTTACGCAGAAATAAAAACAACAAACATAATTGCTGGATTAATGCCTTAATAAAGTATCATGACTCAATGTGCAAATAATACAATCATCTCATGATTAGCTATTAGGCACAACACTAACAACTTGAACTTGAATCTGATACGAGTTAATCTAAATCTCACACTAGTTGAACCTAAATTTGATACCACTTAAATCAAAATTTGATGCTACTTAAACCTTAATTTGATACCACATGAATATGAAACTAATACCACTTTAACTGGTTTAACCGATCAGCAGTTGCACTTAACCAGATTTAGGTACAACCTAAATCTTATTTTGGTATCACTTAAACCTAATTTTTGTACCACTTTAACTAGTTCATGTGGTTACATTTAACCTGAATTTGGTATCATATGAACCTGAATATGATATCACTTGAACCTGAATCTGATACCACAAAAACCAAAATTTGATACCACTTAAACTTGAATATGATATCACATGAACCTAAATTTAATACACTATAAACCTAAATCTGATACTACTTAACTTCAATTTGATACCACTAAACTTGAGTCTGATACCACATACACCTAAATCTGATACCACATCAACATGAATTTGATACCACTTAAACCTGAATCTGATACCACTTGAATTTGAATATAATGCCACATGAACTTGAATCTAATACCACTAAAACCTAAATTCGATACCACATGAACCTGAATCCGGTATCACACGAACTTGAATTTGATACCATATGAACCTTAATCTGATAGTCCCCTCATCCCAAAAAAGATGACAAGTATTTCTTTTTGAGCTGTCAAAAAAAGAATGAGTTATTTCCTTCTTTGGAAAATTTTTAACATCTAATTAACTCACTACCATTATTTAAACTCATTCTACACAAAATCCAAGAGCTACACAAAACTTTAAAAATAATATATTCTTTTTTTAATCTTTATTTAAACTCTCACTACATAAATTCTAAAAAATATTTTTCATTTATTTTAACTTCAAGGGTAAAAATGAGAAAGATAACATAAATTACACACATTTGAATCTTCATGCCCAAAGAAATATATCATCCATATTGGGATAGAGGGAGTACTACTTAAACCAGAATCTGATACCATTTGAATCTAAATATTACATAAACTAGAATTTAATACCACTTGAACCTGAATTTGGTACCATTTAATTTGAACCTGCTACCACTTAACCTAAATATACTATCACATGAACCTGAATCTAATACTAGTTAACCTGAACTTGGTATTACAACCTAATCCCGGTATCATTTAACCTATCTGCTATCATTTAACTTGAATTTGATACCATATAAACTTGAATCTGGTACTACATGAATTTTAATTTGATACCACTAGAACCTAAATTTGGTACCACTTAATCTGAATCCGGTACCATATGAACCTGAATCTGATAGCACTTGAATCTGAACATGATATCACATAAAAATGAATCTAATACCACTTGAACCTGAACATGATACCACTTGAATTTGAATCTCATACTAGATATTAAATCCAGGTTTAGCTTAATATATCTATCACTACAACCTTATTTATGTACCATATGAATTCATTTCCATACCACCGAACCTAAATTTGGTACCACTTAACCTAATTTATCTTGGGTTTCGGGAGCCAAACAACGCAGCGGAATTTAACCGAAACCCTCTAGGATCCAAGTGAAACGGGGTAAACCGGGTGTTCGAAAATTTTCATACCTAATTTTCGATTGAGATCTTTCACTCAACTGTAGAGTCGAATCACAAAACCTGAACAGTTGACGTGTTCAGGCTCTCTATGGTATCCACACGAGTCTCTCGGGATCACCACGCTTCCACCACGTCCCGGTAGATGCGTTTCTCTTGCGCTCGCAGTGCTAGCTTGCGTCCTCCAAGGAATTGCAAGAGAATAGTGCGGCTGTCCTTTTTTTAGGCTAGGGCAAGGAGACCCTACGAATTTCTCACTTAAAAGTTGTATTTATAGTGAGACTCAACTTCCAGGCCTAATAGGTTTCAAAGTCCTAATCCAATTAGGATTTAATTTCGGGCTTAATAATGGCTCAACTTTTGGGCCCATTATTAATACGAAATTAAAGTGAAACCATAACCCAAATTATTAGCCCATGCACTCTAATGATCCAAATAGCTCTATGTGTGTGACCCAATAGGCTCTTACCACGTTGGCAATGATCATAAATCACATTTATGATCATAAGCAATGAGCGGTGTCTAGCAACACATCATTGCTACCCAAGTGACAAGATTGTCGATGATTCGACTAAACCTTTATGATCATCACCGATATATGCCATTGTCCCTTTGTCCAAGATATCAAGACTAAGCACGAGACATGGAATGTGTCACTCTCGTATAGCCCAATCTTTGGTTTCTTGATTACCGAGTAGACCAACTTAAACTGATGACATTGATATCATATATCAACTCATCCGAGCATGGCCATGCATTTTTCTAAGTCTCACTCTATCAAGGGGCCCGAAGATATCACTCCCGTTACATAGGAGGGACAAATCCCATCTTGATCATACAAATCCCTCCGCATGATATGTGACATACCCAATGACCTCCTTCAAGTTCACTCAGTTACGAGCAACAAAGGAAAGTATCAAAGTATGTGACTCACATGTAGGGAACCTTGATGATCTTAGGTCGAAGGACTACATATACCATGATCACTATGAGAATCACTTATGACACTCATATAACGATCCATGTAGTGTTCTCATGGTGGGTCGGTCCAGTACACAAGTTCTCCAACTTGTACCCATATGTAGACTACATATCTCATATTAGTCTCCACATATGCTAGTCGTTATGTATTATTGCAACCCGCTCCACAATAATACTAGACTAGGGACGTTTAAGAATATCATTATTCTAGGGTTACAATTATGTTTGTTAAGTTACGCAGAAACAAAACAACAAACATAATTGCTGGATTAATGCCTTAATAAAATATCATGACTCAATGTGCAAAAAATACAATCATCTCATGATTGGCTTTTTGGGCACAACACTAACAATCTCCCACTTGCACTAAAGCCAATCATCCATGTATCTAATACCGATGGACCTAGAATGGCTATCATGCTTTTGCTGCGTAAGGGGCTTTGTCAGTGGATCAGCAATGTTGCTATCTGTCGAAGTCCTGCATATCCTTACATCACCCCTCTCGATGATCTCCCTGATGAGATGATAGCGTCGGAGTATGTGTTTGGATCGCTGGTGAGATCGAGGTTCCTTAGCCTGTGCGATTGCTCCATTGTTGTCACAATAGAGCTCTATCGGGTCGGCAATGCTTGGAACCACTCCAAGTTCAGTGATGAACTTCTTGATCCAAACTGCCTCCTTCACAGCATCAGAGGCGGCAATGTACTCAGATTCTGTTGTAGAGTCAGCTACTGTCTCTTGCTTTGAACTCTTCCAGCTCACAGCACCACCACCAATACAAAACACATAACCAGATTGCGATCTAAAATCATCCTTATCGGATTGGAAGCTTGCATCGGTGTAACCCCTTACAACGAGCTCATCTTCACCTCCAAAGACCAAGAATGCATCCTTAGTCCTTCGTAAGTACTTAAGGATGTTCTTAACAGCTGTCCAGTGACTCTCACCGGGGTTTGATTGGTACCTACTCGTCATGCTCAAAGCATATGAGACATCGGGACGAGTACATATCATGGCATACATGATAGATCCAATTGCTGAGGCATATGGAATCTTACTCATGCGCTCTCTCTCCTCGGGTGTACTCGGACACTGAGATCTAGAAAGAGTGATACCATGTGACATGGGCAAGAATCCTTTCTTGGAATCTTGCATGCTAAACCTCTTTAGCACCTTGTCAATATATGTACTTTGACTTAGGCCAAGAAGCTTTCTAGATCTATCTCTATAGATCCTGATGCCTAACACATAGGCTGCTTCACCCAAGTCCTTCATAGAGAAACATTTCCCTAGCCAAGTCTTCACAGACTGTAGCTCAGGAATGTCATTCCCGATGAGTAGTATGTCATCTACATACAACACCAAGAAGACAATAGCGCTCCCACTAACCTTCTTGTAGACACAAGGTTCATCTTCATTTTTGATAAAACCAAACTCTTTGATTGCTTCATCAAAATGAAGATTCCAACTTCGAGAAGCTTGCTTCAGTCCATAAATGGACCTTTGCAACTTGCACACTTTATTGGCATTCTCAGGAGTGACAAAACCCTCAGGTTGTGTCATGTACACATCCTCAAGTAGCTTTCCATTTAGGAATGCAGTTTTGACATCCATTTGCCATATCTCATAATCATAGTGTGCAGCAATAGCAAACAAAATTCGGATGGATTTAAGCATAGCAACTGGTGAAAAAGTTTCATCATAGTCAATACCATGAATTTGCTTGAAACCTTTTGCAACCAATCGTCCCTTAAAGGTAATCACATTACCATCCATGTCAGTTTTCTTCTTGAAAACCCATTTGCACCCTATGGGTTTTACCCCTTCAGGTGGGTCAACCAAAGTCCATACTTGGTTTTCATACATGGATTCCATCTCGGATTTCATGGCCACTAGCCACTTCTCAGAGTCAGGCCCTGACATAGCTTGTTGGTAGGTTGTGGGCTCATCCTGATCCATGAGCATCACATCACCGGTGTGAGTCATGAGAAATCCATATCTCTCGGGCTCATGTCGAATCCTACCAGACCTACGTGGGCTCTATGCTACAGGAACAGACTCTTGAACCACAACATCTTGTGGTGTCTGTTCAGGTTCTATTTCAGGTTCGATGTCTCATTGTTGTTCTTGAATTTCTTCAAGTTCTACTTTCCTCCCACTAGTTTCTTTAGAGATAAACTCTTTCTCTAAAAAGACACCAGTTCGAGCAACAAACAGTTTTTTCTCAGAAGGATTGTAGAAATAGTAACCCTTTGTTTCTTTGGGATACCCAACAAAAAGGAATTTTTGAGATTTGGGCCCTAGTTTGTCAGAGGATTGATGTTTCACATAAGCATCACAGCCCCAAATCTTCATAAAAGACAAATTGGGACGCCTCCCACTCCATATCTCATATGGTGTCTTTTGAACCGATTTAGATGGAACTCGGTTTAGTGTAAAAGCAGCTGTCTCTAGAGCATGTCCCCAAAAGGAGTTTGGAAGGTCAGCTTGACTCATCATAGAGCGAACCATGTCTAACAGAGTTCGATTTCTCCTTTCAGATACACCATTCCATTGTGGTGTACCTGGTGGAGTGAGTTGTGATACTATACCACACTCCTTCAGATAGTCAAGGAATTCTCGATCCAAGTACTCTCCACCTCGATCTGATCGAAGCACTTTAATACTTTTCCCGAGTTGATTCTCTACTTCATTCTTGAATTCTTTGAACTTTTCAAAGGATTCTGACTTGTGTCTCATGAGATACACATAGCCATATCTGCTGAAGTCATCAGTGAAAGTAATGAAGTATTGGAAACCTCCTCTAGCTTGTGTAGACATAGGGCCACATACATCACTATGTATGAGTCCTAGTAAGTCATTAGCCCTTTCACTTTGCCCTGTGAATGGGGCTTTGGTCATCTTGCCCAACAAACATGACTCACATGTCTCATATGATTCAAAATCAAATGAGTCCAAGAGTCCATCCTTATGGAGCTTGGATATGCGGGTCTCATTTATATGGCCCAAGCGACAGTGCCAGAGATAGGTCGGGTTTGAATCATTTAATCTGACCTTCTTGGTATTCACATTATAGATTGGATCTTCGAGGTCTAGAACATACAACCCATTGCTAAGTTGAGCACTACCATAAAAGATTTCATTCAAATAAATAGAACAACATTTGTCCTTTATTATAAATGAAAAACCTTTCTTGTCCAAACAAGAAACAGAAATCAAATTTCTACTAATAGTAGGCACAAAGTAGCAGTTGTCTAATTCTAAAACTAATCCACTAGGTAAAGTGAGAACATAAGTCCCTACGGCTAAGGCAGCAACCCTTGCTCCATTTCCAACACGTAGGTCCACTTCACCTCGGGCCAATCTTCTACTTCTACTTAGATCCTGCACATTTGCACAAATGTGAGATCCACATCCAGTATCCAATACCCAAGATGAGGAAGTAGAAAAGTTAGCCTCTATAACAAAAATACCTGAAGTGGAAGTCTTACTTCCCTTTTCCTTAGCAAGTTCTTCAAGATAGAGCTTGCAGTTGCGCTTCCAGTGTCCAGGTTGCTTACAATGGAAGCACTCCCCTTCCTTTGCCACACCACCCTTTGGTTTCAGTGCAGCTGAAGAAGAACTAGCATTGGACTTTCCATTAGCTTTATCCTTCTTCTTGTTGGCTTTTCCCTTTCCCTTGCCCTTTTGAACCATAAAAATGGGCTTAGCCTTCTTAAGGTTTTGCTCAGCAGTTCTCAACATGTTGAGCAATTCAGGGAGGGACTTGTCAAGGTCGTTCATGTTATAGTTCATGACGAACTGACTGTAGCTTTCAGGCAACGATTGCAAGACTACATCAATAGCCAACTCTTTCTGAAGAGCAAATCCCAAATTCTCAAGATTCTCAATGTACCCAATCATCTTGAGCACATGAGGACCCACGGGACTTCCCTCAGACATCTTGCACTGAAACAATGCCTTAGAGGTCTCAAACCTCTCATGCCTAGCTTGCTCTTGGAAAAGCATTTTGAGATGTTCGATCATATCGAACGCCCCCATGTTCTCATGTTGCTTCTGAAGCTCAGATTCCATGGTAATAAGCATGAGGCATGCAACATCCAAAGCATCATCAGAATGCCTCTTGTGAGCATCCCTTTCAGCTCTTGGAGCAGTGGCAGCAGGCTCATTCGGAATGGGCTGCTCTAGGACATAAGCCTTTCTCTCTTGCTTGAGGACTATCCTCAAGTTTCGGTACCATTTGAGAAAGTTGGTCCCATTCAGTTTTTCCTTCTCAAGGATCGATCGCAACGAAAGTGTCGATGTGTTTTGTGCCATGGTTATCTACAACAGTAAATATGCAGTGTAAGAGTCATGTATTTTAATTCATTTAATAAGGACTTTTATTAAACGATACTCCCACTATTTTCCTCAAAATAATAACCCTCGATATTATTTCGGAACACCTCGGCGCTAAGGTATTCTAGTGGGCCAAGATCCATATTTGACCACAACCTGAGTCAGCTTTGGCTTTTCTCTCAAGTTACAGCTATTTAGGTAGGCAACTCCTTGCCAATTGCATCTTATGCAACTCTTGGATAGTTGGGTGAACAACACTTGTCCAAGCTCATCTCATGAGCTTAAGCCCAACTCTATGCCTCTAAGTCCCTAATCCTATTAGGATGACTTAGTTAAGTCGGACCCAAAGTTAGCAATTTGGATATCACTATTATCCCATCGCGCCTTACCAAGATGAACATAGGTGCTTTGCTTTGGCAAACCCACCTAATGTTGATCAAAGTCTTGACGAGTGCCAACATTTGGAAGGCATCACATTTAATGACTTAATATTTGTTTGAGGGATTTTTCTTTTGATCTCACCAATTTGTTATCTCCGGTTGTTTTATACATGCATCACATACAAATATAAAACATGCATCTCATGCTTACAAGAAATAAACGTGACATGGTTATAGCCCAAACTATGCGATATTCTCAAGCCAATGAGAATATCATAAAAGCCTAAGAAAAGAAAAGAGTCTTCACAAGCTCCTTCTCTTCCTTTCTTGGCTGCCCTTTTGTTGTCACCTCCTTGGACATATGATCCTTGGACATACCACCTTGGATGATCCCATAATGCACCATTACATCAATAATAGAAACCTCGAGTTACATTCGAGGGGAGTAAGGTGAGAAGAGAATGTACAATGAGAGTGATAAGAAAAGGCACGACTCGCAGGCCGTATTTACAAGTACAACCAATCAAGGGCTATAACCATGCACCATGCTACAAACACCAATCAGCATATCATGTCAAATCTCATTCAACAAAGATGCATGCCAATTTTCGCGTGTTGATTAACCAGTTTTTATTTATGTGGCGCTTCGCATACGGCGGTCCCGCTGGCCGGTCAGTGGGCGGTGGTTCCGCTGACCGGTCAGCGGACGGGGTCAAGGGGAGCCGCCCTTGCGGGGGGCGTGGGGGGCAGCGCCCCCCGGCACAAAAAATTGTCTTACAATTGCTTAGGCCGAAATCTTCTATTTCGAGCAAGTAGGCACCCGAGACTCCTCCATTCGAGCCACCAAAAATACCTTACTTTCGGTGCCCGAACAGGCCGAATCCGAACAAACCTAGGGTTTTTGCAACTATTGCAAGAATCCTAATCCATATAGGTATCTCATACTATTCAATTTCAGGGTTAATCTCATTAACCAATTTGTGTCGTTTCTTCATATATCTCATATGTTCATTACGAGTTTCGGTTTCATGCATCATGAATCAATCTAATTAATCATGGCCGAAAAGCAACCGAACACATAGCATCATGCGATTCAACACTCAATCCCGATTTAGGGTTTCACCAGTAGCTCTGATACCACTGATGGGTTTCGGGAGCCAAACAGCGCAGCGGAATTTAACCGAAACCCTCCAGGATCCAAGTGAAACGGGGTAAACCGGGTGTTCAAAAATTTTCATACCTAATTTTCGGTTGAGATCTCTCACTCAACTGTAGAGTCGAATCACAAAACCTGAACAGTTGACGTGTTCAAGCTCTCTATGGTATCCACACGAGCCTCTTGGGATCACCACGCTTCCACCACGTCCCGGTAGATGCGTTTCTCTTGCGCTCGCAGTGCTAGCTTGCGTCCTCCAAGGAATTGCAAGAGAAGAGTGTGGCTGTCCTTTTTGGAGGCTAGGGCAAGGAGACCTGCGAATTTCTCACTTAAAAGTTGTATTTATAGTGAGACTCAACTTCCAGGCCTAATGGGTTTCAAAGCCCTAATCCAATTAGGCTTTAATTTCGGGCTTAATAATGGCTCAACTCTTGGGCCCATTATTAATACGAAATTAAAGTGAAACCATAACCCAAATAATTAGCCCATGCACTCTAATGATCCAAATAGCTCTATGTGTGCGACCCAATAGGCTCTTGCCATGTTGGCAATGATCATAAATCACATTTATGATCATAAGCAATGAGCGGTGTCTAGCAACACATCATTGCTACCCAAGTGACAAGATTGTCGATGATTCGACTAAACCTTTATGATCATCACCGATATATGCCATTGTCCCTTTGTCCAAGATATCAAGACTAAGCACGAGACATGGAATGTGTCACTCTCGTATAGCCCAATCTTTGGTTTCTTGATTACCGAGTAGACCAACTTAAACTGATGACATTGATATCGTATATCAACTCATCCGAGCATGGCCATGCATTTTCTAAGTCTCACTCTATCAAGGGGCCCGAAGATATCACTCCCGTTACATAGGAGGGACAAATCCCATCTTGATCATACAAATCCCTCCGCATGATATGTGACATACCCAATGACCTCCTTCAAGTTCACTCAGTTACGAGCAACAAAGGAAAGTATCAAAGTATGTGACTCACATGTAGGGAACCTTGATGATCTTAGGTCGAAGGACTACATATACCCTGATCACTATGAGAATCACTTATGACACTCATATAATGATCCATGTAGTGTTCTCATGGTGGGTCGGTCCAGTACACAAGTTCTCCAACTTGTACCCATATGTAGACTACATATCTCATATTAGTCTCCACATATGCTAGTCGTTATGTATTATTGCAACCCGCTCCACAATAATACTAGACCAGGGACTTTTAAGAATATCATTATTCTAGGGTTACAATTATGTTTGTTAAGTTACGCAGGAACAAAACAACAAACATAATTGCTGGATTAATACCTTAATAAAATATCATGACTCAATGTGCAAAAATACAATCATCTCATGACTGGCTTTTGGGCACAACACTAACAATTTAACTATCATATAACATGTAATCAGCAATAGTAGGTTGCAAGCCCATTCCTTAGATGGTCACGTTTTGCTACAATTCTAAACTTAGGTCCTTAGCTAATCAAACTCAAAAAATTAGAGGAAAACTAAAAAAAAAAAAAAAAGGTATTGCAATCCTCACCATAATTTGGGGCGCTTCCTTAATGATTGTATTCAAGCAAGCCTTATTTTAGGAACATGCCTCAAGGTAATCCTTGCCCATTTCTGGCTTAGTTACTACTTCAACTGACAACATTTGGGACTAGTCTCACACTAATGGCTTATGCAGAGGAAAGTAAATTTTAGAGAATACAACGCCTAACTCTCGAAACTGAAGACTACTCGTGTACTTAGTCTACTTTCCAATCTGATGGAATGGACGGCTAAGATCAATGATGCACCGTTACAGGAGCTGCATTGTGAAATGTTCCAATTTCCCATTATCAAACGTCTAAACAAAATCACAGAAACTCAGCAGCAGAGGCTCGTGTGCCGCCATCACTAGGGTTTTCGCCTCGTTCATCTCCTGGTACGGTTCCTTCTAGCCCTCTAAACACTGGGATTGCTTTAACATTCGTTGGCCTTTTTTGTTTCACCAAGCTCCCCCACCAATTTTAATCTGCGTGAACGAAATTTGTGAGCCAGCAGGAAAAGTTCTTTCTTTTTATTTTTTGCCCTCAATTCTGATCAACGGTAGATTAAGATTTCTCCTTTGTCTTCTGGGTTAGTATATTTGGTTTGCTTGAAACCAACTATCTGCTCCCAGAACGCAATTTGTAAGCTTTGATCTTTTCTAGGTGTAGGCTTATTTTTTGTGCTTCTAGGAATTTGCAGTTTCGTTTCTCCATAAATGGGTGATTCTGCTAAACGTTATCGATATCAAAAGGAGTATCATGGTGACAACAAGAATCAGAAGAGACGATTAAATGAGGATACAAGTGGCAAGGATGAACTAGTTGCTTATAGAATTCTTTGCCCTGATGATGTGATTGGCATTGTCATTGGTAAAAGTGGAAGGGTAATAAACTCAATAAGGCAGGAGACGAGGGCCAAAGTTAAGGTTGTTGACCCTTTTCCGGGTGCCAAGTATAGGGTGCTAACAATTTACTGCCATGTAAAAGAAAAGGAAGAAGTGGATGTGGATGATGATTTTCACGACAGAGAGCCTTTTTGTGCTGCTCAAGATGCTCTTTTAAAGGTTCATGCTGCAATTGCTGATGCCGTTGCTGCAACACAGGATGTGAATAAGAAGCAGAAACATAACGAGAAGGTGGAGTGCCAACTTCTTGTTCCATCCAGCCAATCTGCTAACATAATTGGCAAGGCTGGTACCACTATTAAAAGATTGAGGAGCAAGACAAGGACATACATAAAGATTACTCCCAAGGATGCCAGTGATCCAACTCATTCATGTGCAATGGAGTTTGACAACTTTGTTTTGGTTAGTATCTGTTCCACCATTTATAAGTTCTACTGAAGGTTGCTTATTTTGGATTTCTTTAACAAGATTCAATGTGTCAGTCTGAATAGAAATGTTCAAATTGATTGTTTGGCATAATTTATACTATAATGCCTTCCATAATCTGATTCTAAGTCCTTTTCCTTCACTGTTTAGAACATCAGGATCATGGCCTCCATGTTTGGACTGGTGGTGTTGCAAAATCTAATTGTCTGCTCTTTTGGTTCTTATAAATTGTTTGATTATTTCTTTTGATGGTCTTTCTTTATTCAATATCTTATGTCCTGCACGTGTATTTAATAGAATGTCTTCCCGTTCAAACTATTGATGGACTAATCAATCACTCAAATAAGTCTTAATCCTAACTAGTTAGGTCAGCTACATAAATCATGTGTTGGTTGGTGCAAATCTCTATGTAATGCATGGAATTTTGCAAAACTATGTTAGAAGAACTTATGTACCATGAATATGTACTTTCATTTGTAGTTTCCGGAAGTGAAACCCTGTTCTTTCGTGAATAGATTAATGGTGAACCGGCAGCGGTTAAGAAGGCACTGTTTGGGGTTTCATCTATCATTTACAAATTTGCTTCCAAAGAAGAAATTCCTCTTGAAACAACTGTGCCAGATGGTCTTCCAAGCATTATCATTCCATCCGATGTCCCTATTTTCCCAGCGGGTGGTATGTATCCAAATCTGGACCCTATTATTGCTTCTGGATCTATTCCCCCAATCTTGAGGGCTACACAGTTGACAGATTCTCAGGGTTTCAAAGAAACTGGGGGTGTATGGCCTGTTTATTCGTCTGCTCTTCCTGTAGTTCCTGGTTTTGGTGCCTCCACTAAATCTGAGGAGTTAGTTATTAGAGTGTTATGCCCATTTGATAAGATTGGGCGTGTTATTGGTAAAGGAGGTGGAACCATTAAAAGCATTAGACAGGACACTGGTGCTCGTATCGAGGTTGATGATACTAAGACTGATCGTGATGATTGCCTAATCACTATAACCACAATTGAAGTGAGTTCCTCATTTCTATCCTTTGCTTGTATGGATTTTGAAGCATCAAACGGTTTAATTTCTTCAGGCATATGACTGTTTTTTTCCCTTTTTCCTGCTTGTTTGTGCCTGTAATGAGATATGTCATTGCCTTTTACAGTCACCTGATGATTTAAAATCCATGGCTGTGGAAGCTGTATTATTGCTGCAAGGGAAGATTAATGAAGAAGACGATGACAGTGTTTGTATGAGACTTCTTATTCCCTCTAAAGTGATAGGCTGTATTATTGGAAAAGGTGGTTCAATTATAAATGAAATTAGGAAGAGAACTAAAGCTGACATTCGTATAACGAAAGGCGACATCTCGAAGCGTGCCAATTCTAATGATGAGCTTATTGAGGTTCTGTTCTCAAGTTTTGACAAGTATATATCCTGCTGTTTTCTCTATGTTCGTTTTGCTTCAAAATGCATGTTAGGATGCATTAATCCAAAAAATTTTGAAATTTATTGTCAAAATTTTTTTGATTTAATGTGTTCTGAAACGCATTTTGAAACTATATGAACATAACCTTATTTTTTACATGTTTTACTGAACTTTTTATCTGTCAGGTTTCTGGAGAAGTGGCTAATGTCCGAGACGCACTTATTCAAATTATACTGCGGCTACGAGATGATGTTTTAAAAGATAGGGAAGGTGCTCGAAAAACTTCTGTGGGTTCTGATCCTCTTCATGCAACAGGTTCTGCCCTTTCAGCATCATCTGTTTTGTCTACTGCAGCAGTTGCTCCTCTGGGTTTTGACCAGAGATCTGAAAGTGGAAATGGCCTGGGTTTGTTTTCTTCAGGCAGCCTCTATGGATATGGAGCCCTGCCGGTATTCTCTTGTTCCTCCATCTTTGCTGTAACTGTCAATTTAGCCATCCTTCTATCTCCATTTCTTGGCAGGAGCTGTTCCAATCTGCTGTCAGCTTTAGGCTAGTGAATTTCTTTTGGTTTTTCAGAAAAAAAAAATATTTGCATGCAGAAAACATTTGATCATGCACCTATCTGAAAGAGTTAGTTGGAGTGACTTTAGTGAGCTCATTTCACTAGGTCACCCTTCTCTCTTATGTCTTTGGACATTATATTTTGTTTTTGTCCTTTTTATATGTAAACTGTTTTGTTTTGAGTGCTCGTTGATGCTCAACCAATATCCCACTTTCTTTTACTACACTTCAATAGGTCGAAGATAGTGGCTACAGATCAATGTCGTCTCATTCATCCAAGCTATATGGAGGGTGTGTATATCAAATTCCTTGTACCTTTTGTTTAGCTTTCTCACATTTTAGCAGTGCCCTCCTATATCAGAGTGTTCATTTTCATTCATAAATTTTGCAGCCTGCCACCACTTTCAACTCTTGAGATACTGATCCCTGCCAATGCAGTTAGTAAA
>SMDT01001755.1:0-71528 GCA_005392925.1 Aquilaria sinensis | reverse complement strand
TCTAAAATACCAAAAATTCCCAAACTGATAGAAGAATGGCTAAAGGACAAACCTGGTGGAAGCTCCATGTCATCGCCTTCGGATTCACTGACTTCAAGGACCTCGTCGGGGACATTTTTGCCTTTCCTTTTTCAACGCTCCGCAGCTCCTCGGCCAAAAACCCCCAACCGAGGTCCCCAAAGTCTCCGCCGCGGTGCTGAGACTAAGGGGAGTAGAATAGATAGCTGGTTCCGAGGGTGGATGCTCCCGAACATGGGTCTAGTCCTCAGTCCCCATGTCGTCTTCGGGAGGTGGAGGAATGAGGTCCTCCTTCATTTTCTTCGACCTTGAAGTGGAAGATGATCCCTCAAACGGTTTCTTTCTCTTCGCCGCGACCTTCTTCCAAGTCTGCTGCCCCTTCTCGGCCTAGCCGAGGAAGAGGGACTTGTAGAAGGCGGCAGATTTGTCACCCATCTCTGCAAAAAGAAGAATATTAGTGTAAGTACGCACAGAGAGGGATGAAAAATTTGGAAAGAAACTTACTCTCTTTAATGGCCGAGTACATGAGTTCACCCCAAAGGAGCATTACCAACCATGACTTCTTCCCATCTAAAAGAGGTTTCGGCATGTTCAGGTCGGTAACATGCTCCTTGATCACCCCTAGTTCCCGAAGGACCTATTCGGTCATTAAGCTCCATCTGATGGGAAAGGGGTACAAGGAATGAGGGGACCTCAGGGTCCAAGTCCGCGACAGCTCGAATACGGCTATCGAACTCCTCAAACTGGGCCTCCAATTCTATGGTTAGCAATTTTTTGGGGTCAACTACATCTATAGGCAGAGTCCCCCACGCCCAATTGGTTGGAATGTGCCCCCACTGGTCAGCCACCTTCAGGAAGAAGAACTTCCTCTGCCACTCTCGCCAACTATCCTCCGTGTTGAAGGTAAATGTAAACTTCTTACTCCTAGAACCCTGATGAAGCAAAAAATAGAAGCCACCCTTCGGGACGGAGTGGAGTTTGTAGTATTGCATGAAAAAATAAAGTGGGGTTCTATCTTAAAAACCCTACACATGCAAAGGAAAGCATTGAAGTAGAAGTAAGAGTTGGGAGGAAGCTGATTCATGGCTATGCCATGGAATTGGCAGAAGTCACAAATCATCTTCAGCGGAGGAAACCGATGTCCGGCCTTCAGTTGGGCCCAAAAAATAGTCACCTCATCCGAATTATTCATGTAATTGAACAGGCCAGGAGTAGGTAGCCTAATAACCGAGTAAGAAGGGAGAAAGAATTTAGTTGTCCACTTTGCTAACTTCTCTGAAATGGTACAACTAGGATGAGAATTAAGAGGAAGCTAGCTCTCGAGGACAATCTGAACAGACATGAGCAGAACGGAGGAAGACATTTGGAAGAGAGAAACCTAACTTCGGAAAGGCTAAAAGAAAAAAAGGAAATAATGCCAAAGAACGACTTTGAAAGAAGGAGATGACTACGGAAAAGAAAAGGCTATAAAAATAGAAAATCGAAGGACTTCGGGAAGGAAAACCCACCAAAACTTTTGCTGAAGTTGGGATTTTAGGACACCGTCATGAAAACTTGCCGAAAATCACACCGCCGCTAGAAAAAAGGGAGAAAATTTGAAAGCAGAAGAGAGCAAGAGAACATAAGTGTGAAAAAACTAATGAGGAATGGGGAATTTATAGGCCGAATGAGGGAGTCGAAGCATCGCCATAATTGCCCCTTGAAGGCGAAGAGGCACGCCTGACGAAACGGATGCGACCATTCCCTAGTGACTAGGTGACACGTCTCACCCAGTGCGGGAAACGAGGGCACGCCCCTGACAACTGTCAGACTTAGGCCCTTCCCAAGGAAACGTGTCAAGTAGACATGACAGTCCACTAACAAGCATTAAAAAGCCTGGAATGGACACACTCTAACTAAAGAGACAACCTCAGGAACACCAGACACCTCTCTCGAAAAGATAAAATGCCATTATCTTGGCAAGAACAGATGTTCTAGATCAAAGAGACTCTCATCCGAAAAGGGTAATTCCGGCCATTTCGGGGTTCGAACAGGCCTCTGAAGGGCTCCATGATCAGCTCTCGAAAGCTCAAAAGCCGAAGACATATCTTCGGCTCTCCAAGGGGAGCATGTGATAGCCAAAGAGCTATTACCCTCTGAACTCCTAAGCTTTGACGAGCACCACCCACGGTAAAAGTTGAGCATCACCCTCAGATCGGACGAGTGGAGGGTACGCAATCCTTGACCTTCTAACCTCGGTAAACCACCATCCTCGGCAAGGTAGAGCTTCTCCAGAAGGTGCCCCACTCTGCCGAAGAACTCATCTTGACAGCCCTTGGTGATGATATCTAGCCGAATAGGGCCTCTTATTCTGAAGGGGTCTCATACCCCGAAGGGGTCTCATTCCCCGAATGGTCTTACGGAAATAAGACAAAAATGGTTAAGAAACCTCTGACATAGAGACCTCGCACACGCCCCTGACACACAGACCTCCCACGGCCTTGACTCCTAGACCAAACAGCCTATGGCCAGCTGGAGGTGCCCCATCCCCAAAGATACGGATCACACCTGATCTGATGTCGTCCGGTTGTGCCGAACCGGCATCTCCGCTGTGTGCAGTGATGAAGGCAGCAGGGGGTCCTGGAGAAAATTTGGCGTTCTGGGTGGATCGCCTCAAGTGAGGGCCAGCAGCTCCTTGGTCCCGTGGCGAGGAGGTGACGTGAAGCTCCAACGGCGTGGTAAAGCGCCCGAAACAAAGATCCTCCAGGGATGCCTGGCTAGAACACCCAGAAAACAACGGTTAGGAGGTCCCCGGAATCTTTTTCCGGGGAGGAGCCTCCGACGCCGAAGTCAGTGCATTTTTCAGTGGGAAACACCGTAATAAGTACAAGAGGTGTGTACCTGGCATGTCTTTCTGCGGGCCTGAGGGAGAGTATTTAGGCGGAGAGGAGAGAGTGCCCTCCGTTTTCCGGCCTCTCTCTGTCCTGTTCTCTTCCAGCCGGAGCCGGAGCATCCTCCTTTGTGGCCATGTGCCTGGCGTATTTAAAGGAAGAAACGAGCCTTTAAGATTGTGGCACGTGTTTGGTTGGATGATGCCTGTACTGTTGGGCGTGGGATTCCTTGGCCGCCTGCAGGCTCCTCGAGCCATGAGCTGCAACAATCGTACCCCGACATGACAAGACGAGGGGCGTGTCACTTTGTCAGAGCTCATGTGAGGGCGCCCGTACAGGGCGTACGGGCAAAGAGTCAGAGACTCTTAGATGACTTCTACTGCACCTCTGAGGTCCCCTAGGTCGAAGTCCATCTTCGTAGTGAGGGCCTTTCCCGGAGTCAGGCTGGTACCTCGGGGCATCACCTGTTTCCGAGATTAGTTCGGTCGCCCTCGCGAGGGAGATGGTGTGTTGATTTCCCGAGGTAGGTACCGGCGTTCTGCCGAGGTGGTACTCCTCAGGTGTCTGGCTTCCTTCTTTCCCGAAGTCCTTAGGTAACTAGTGTGGCCACACTTCGGTCATCACATGCCCCCCTTCGGAAAGCCGAAAAGGATACTTCGGCTGATGCTTTCATTTGTGGGCTATTTTCAGGACTTCAGAGTGTGTCATTTGCCACCCAAGGGATGTGCCTTGTTCGGGAAAATGTCACCTGTCTGTCTTTTGGTGTTCTTTTGGCGTTCTCGAGGTGCCCAATTTCTCCCGGCTTTTTCATTTTTCCTGCCATTGGTCAGCGAACCGTCACGTCTTGAAACTAGGTGTGCCAGTTCTGGGTGATGCGCCTGGGTTTTCAGAATATCAGAAAGCGCGCCCAGGTTTCTCGCGATGGGTGGCACGTGGCAAGAGCTGGCTGGGAAAGGCGCGTCTTTTCGCGTGCGAGGGGCAGTTATGGCGTCGTTTCGCCTTCGCGCGGCGGTTGTGCCCCTTCTTGCTCTATATAAACACCTTTCGCTTCATTTTTGCTTCACTCTTTATTTTTAGCTCTCATCTGCTCTAGAGCCTTTTCTCTGTCTTTTCCCCATTTTCCGGCGCAATTCTTACGGCGGAGCGATTTTCGGCTATTTTTCACGACGGCATCCAGAAATCCAGATTTTGGTAAGGCTTTTGGTGAGTTCTGTTTCAGAGTTCCTTCGGTTTTTTGGTTTTCGGTTTCCCGAAGTTGTTTTCCTCTGTCCCGAAGTCCCTCCTCTTCTTGTCCTGCCATATCTTCGTTCATTCTCGAGATCGGGCATCCTCTTATGTTTCCCTCTTGCTAGTTTTTTGAAAGTGAATTTCCTTTCAAAATTTTCAGCATTCTTTGTCTTTGTAGGCTCACTCTTGATGTTCTTTTTCAGAAATGAGTGACGAATCTGCTGCCTACTATAAGTCCCTCTTTCTTGGTCAGACCGAGAAGGGAGAACAAACAAGGAAGGGTGCTACCAAGAGGCGCAAGACTTCTGGAAGCGGGCCATCTTCGGCGTCGAAGAAGACGAAGAAGGACACCCTCCTTCCACCCCCAGAGGATGCGGCGGGGACTGAACATGTCATCGCAACTTCCATCCCGCCTGAGACTCCTATCGGGGCTAAAATTTCTGCCGAGGTTCCTGCGGGGGCGCTTACTGTTGCCACCGTTCCAAGTCCTGCCACCTCGGTGATCCCTTTAAGTACCTTAGCAGGTGATTCTACTGCTGAGGAATTGGAGAAACGCTTAGCAGGTGATTCTACTGCTGAGGAATTGGAGAAATGCCGAAGGGATGAAGGGGAACACGTTCCCACTACTGAGGAACTGGAGAAACGCCGCAGGGATAAAGGGAAACAAGTTCTTGCTATCGTGGAAGAGATCCCCGACTCTGACGAGGACACTGCTGGGGTTCCGCCCGGTTTGCCTCTTGCTCCTTTTTTTTTTTTTTTCAATACTTTCGATTTGCATGACTGAGGGTGTTTATCTAACTTACGTCTTCATTTTTTCAGAGGATTTGGCGCCCCCAGTCTGGGTTACTGATCACGCCTGAAGACGGGCTCTTCGGGACTCTCTCATCCCGAGGGACAAAATCCCAAGGGAGCCATTCTGGTCTTTCACGGAGGACATGAATCTGTTCTCCGAAGACTGCCGGGAAATGGCTCCCCAGATGGCAAGGGGCATGCTCACCCAAGCTTCCTCCAAGGCGGTTGCCGAGGAGTGCGCCTCCGAGGGCACCCTTGTTGCCAAGATTTCTGAGCACGCTGCCCGTGTAACTCTCCTGGTCCCTTTACTTTTCTTCCCACTTCCTTATCTCCGTATTTTGGCTTTCCTTGTAAATTTTGCTAAGTGTCTCCTCTCTTGCAGCTCTTGGGGTACAGCGAGCACCTTCGGGTGTGGACGGCAGAGCAGTCTTCGGCACGAGTTCGGGCCGAGAATGAGCTGGCGATGGCCAAGCGCTTCTGTGCTGATTCGGCGTTGGCCAGCATCGAATTAAGCCGGATAGCCAGGGAGAAGGTAGCTGCTGTTCGGGATGAGTTTTTGATGGGCCAGGAGGACCTCATCAAAGACTTCTCCCATAAGATGTCCGTCCTCGGCGCGGAGGTTGTGAGCTTAACCTCAGCCAATGAAGCCATTAAAAAGGAGAAGGAGGAAGAGACCGCTCTCTTGGCGATGGCTCTTGCTGACAATGCCAGCCTTCGAGCCGAGGTCGGCATGCTAAAGGAGGACAATGCTAACCTTCGCGCCGAGGTCGACATGCTGAAGAAGGACTCGAAGAACAAGAAGAAGGTGAAAGAACTGGAGAAGGAGGTTGCAACCCTTCAAAAGGAGGTCTCGGATCTTCAGAACGAGGCGGATGACTTAGACGTGGCTAAGGACAAAGCTGTCCAGGCAACGAAGGTTGCTTTTCAGGACGGTTTCTGCCTAGCCCGTCATCAGTTTCACAAGAAGTATCCAGACCTTGACCTCTCTTTTTTGGCGGCCATGGATATTCCCGAGGGTCCTCGATGGGCTTGGTCAAAGATAGAGCTCCTCAACCTATCACCTGCCTTATTTTCGAAGACGTCGACAAAAGGCAGCGGAGCTGGAGCTTCCCATGACGCCGGGGCCCCCTAGATATCCTAGGGCCTTTTCCTTCTTCTTTCTCTTCGTGTTTTTCTTTTCTTTGTAAACTTCTTCCTGTATCAAAATTTCAATTAATAATTTTGGCTAAGTGTTTTGAGTAATCTCTGCCAACATTTCGAGCGATCTTTTTCAACGATCCCGACCACATTCGGTCAAGGAACTGCGAAATACTTATCACTTACTATTATTGTCCCGACCATTTTTGGTTAAAAACCTTCCTTGTTTTCCATCTTTTCCCGACCACCTTCGGTCAAGGGATTTTTCCCGACCACATTTAGCCAAGGGATTTTGGGAAAACACTTGCTGTTTCCTTGTTTTCCATCTTTTCCCGACCACATTTGGTCAAGCGATTTTGGGAAAACAGTTGTCGTTTTCCATCCTTTCCCGACCACATTCAGTCAAGGGATTTTGAGAAAACACTTGTCATTTTCCATCCTTTCCCGACCACATTCGGTCAAGGGATTTTTCCCGGCCACATTCGGTCAAGGGATTTTGGGAAAACACTTGTCGTTTTCCATCCTTTCCCGACCACATTCGGTCAAGGGATTTTTCCCGGCCACATTCGGTCAAGGGATTTTGGGAAAACACTTGTCGTTTTCCATCCTTTCCCGACCACATTCGGTCAAGGGATTTTGGGAAAACACTTGTCGTTTTCCATCCTTTCCCGACCACATTCGGTCAAGGGATTTTGGGAAAACACTTGTCGTTTTCCATCCTTTCCCGACCACATTCGGTCAAGGGATTTTGGGAAAACACTTGTCATTTTCCATCCTTTCCCGACCACATTCGGTTAAGGGATCTTGGGAAAACCCTTGTCGTTTTCCATCTTTTCCCGACCACATTCGGCCAAGGGATCTTGGGAAAACCCTTGTCGTTTTCCATCTTTTCCCGACCACATTCGGTCAAGGGATCTTGGGAAAACCCTTATCGTTTTCCATCTTCGTACTAGAGATAAATGAGAAAGGTATTTCCCCTCTTCGCTCCTTTGAGAGTTTCTTAGGTTCGATAGGAAATTTTCCTGGCCATTTTCCCTTTGCTTTCTCCAACCTCTTTTGTGGTCCTTTTTTATAGCTCTTTTGGCAACCTTGCCTGTCTGTTGCTCGATAGTTGAGCTAGTAGGCCAAAGTGCTTTCTCATGCTGATGATGGATTCTTGAAATCCTTTGTCTATAGACTGGAAATCATTTTTGGCCAACACCATTGTTGGTATGCCAAATCAGCATATTACGTTCTTCCAGTTGAACTGTCTGTGCAATGGTTGCTAGGAGTCCTGCCCTACCCCACTCGGTGAAGTAGTCCTCTACTTCACATCTTCGGGTGCTGTCAGGAGCGGCTCAGTGTAATCTTTCCGAGGTTATCCGCTCAGAAGGCAGTCTTCGGGTGGTGGCTCGTCCTTGGTCATTTTCACGTCGAGCTTACTGGACGAATTGTCCTGCACCTTTTTTACCGATATATAGTAATAATGGAGTTGCGTACCTTTGCCTGTATGGTTTTCCCTTAATCAGGAAATATTGTCCGGAATGCCTTTGCACTTTCTGCCGCTTCATGAGGATTTTTGGGACCCTTAGGTTTCTAGGTTTCTCCCGAAAGGATCTTTTAGCCTTTTGTGCGAGGTCATTATACCTGGCTTTGCCATACTTGGATGGCCCAATACTTCTGATAATCAAAATTTGATCGTTTCTATGGCCTCTATGACTTCAGGTCCCCGAGGGGGTATCACAACGTCCTGACGTTCTGCGCTTGGGGTTCCACTGGCAAGGAGTTTCCATTCTGGATCTACCTTCGCTCTGTCTCCCTTATTGGTTCCAGCCTTCCCTCCTTTTGGGATTTCGGCGGTGTAGTCTGCCAGTACCTGGGCGTTCACTGCCCTTCTATGCTCATGCGTGACGTAGTACTTTCCGAGTTCGATGCAGCATTTTTATAGTCTTTTCTGAATGCTTCTACCCTTTTTTGTGACGTCGCGCAGGGGCAGGTCACTTCGGACAGTGATAGCGTGTTCAGGGAAGTAGAATCGGTTCCTTCTGCCCGCTAGTCAAGTCATAGACGACTTTTTGGGGCAATGGGTCTTGACTTTGTTGCCAAGGAGATGGCGATTTTTCCTCCGGTGCCGAACTCGGGGAGGTCCGGGCCATCCTGACCCCGCTTTTCCCGCAGTCCATATCCCGAAGGGGCCTACTTCCCGAAGGGGACTCATCTCGTTGATCTTTGCTCCCCACACTTTTGTGACTTGACACGGGACTTTTCCCCTCATCGAGGTAGCGCTGCGGAGGTGCTTTGGTTTGCACTTAGCTGTGGCCTTTTTCGGCTTGACTACTGCATCATTTCGACCACGACAAGGCGTGGGTATTCGCGCAGGAAGCCTATGATAGTAGTCAGAGGGCATTTATCCTCGGGCGGAGGCACCCTTGCTGCCATTATTCGGTTGCCCGCTGAATGTTTGGCGCGGGCGGAGACCTCGAAAGTCCCTTCCCCTTAGAACGCCGATCTTCAACTTCGGCAACCTGGGAGCTATTTCCCACAGACGGCGCCAAATGATGCCGTCCGGTTGTGCGGAACCGGCATCTCCGCTGTGTGCGGTGATGAAGGCAGCAGGGGGTCCTGGAGAAAAATTGGCATTCTGGGTGGATCGCCTCAAGTGAGGGCCAGCAGCTCCTTGGTCCCGTGGCGAGGAGGTGACGTGAAGCTCTAACGGCGTGGTAAAGCACCCGAAACAAAGATCCTCCAGGGATGCCTGGCTGGAACACTCAGAAGACAACGGTTAGGAGGTCCCTGGAATCTTCTTCCGGGGAGGAGCCTCCGACGCCCAAGTCAGTGCCTTTTTTCAGTGGGAAACACCGTAATAAATACAAGAGGCGTGTACCTGGCGTGTCTTTCTGCAGGCCTGAGGGAGAGTATTTAGGCGGAGAGGACAGAGTGCCCTCCGTTTTCCGGCCTCTCTCTGTCCTGTTCTCTTCCAGCCAGAGCCGGAGCGTCCTCCTTTGTGGCCATGTGCCTGGCGTATTTAAAGGAGGAAACGAGCCTTTAAGATTGTGGCACGTGTATGGTTGGATGATGCCTGTACTGCTGGGCGTGGGATTCCTTGGCCGCCTGCAGGCTCCTCGAGCCATGAGCTGCAACAATCGTACCCCGACATGACAAGACAGGGGGCGTGTCACTTTGTTAGAGCTCATGTGAGGGCACCCGTACAGGGCGTACGGGTGAAGTGTCAGAGACTCTTAGATGACTTCTGCTGCGCCTCAGAGGTCCCCTAGGTCGAAGTCCGTCTTCGTAGTGAGGGCCTTTCCCGGAGTCAGACTAGTACCTCGGGGCATCACCTGTTTTTGAGATTAGTTCGATCGCCCTCGCGAGGGAGATGGTCCGTTGATTTCCCGAGGTAGGTACCGGCGTTCTGCCGAGGTGGTGCTCCTCAGGTGTCTGGCTTCCTTCTTTCCCGAAGTCCTTAGGTAACTAGTGTGGCCACACTTCGGTCATCATGATCGAACACGTGTCATGATCTGAGCGAGCTATGTCAAACGGACTTCTCTCAACACTCTCCTATAAATACTTGGAGAATAACCTTGGTAAACGGGGGATATACACAGAACTCTCTCCACTCTTTTACTCTCTACTCTCTGCTCCTTACTTACCAAATACTGACTTGGGCATCGGAGGCTCCTCTCCTAGAAACACATTCCAGGGAGCTCCTAACCCTTGTTCTTTTGAGCATTTCAAGCACTCTCACACCGGAAGTCTCTCCTTCAGACACTCTCCACATCGGGAGTCCCTACTTCAGGCCATTATGTCGTAGAATGAAGATGCCGCTGGGCAGTGACCCCCCCCCCCCCCCCCCCCCAAATTACACACCCTACACCTAAACAACACTATGAAGTCAACAAAAGAACTAAAATTTTCAAATAATTCAACCACTTACAGTATTGTCAATTGCCTTCATTGTCGTTCCTGCCTGTCCATTCTTTAACCCTAAACTTCTTCACTTTTGCTTTATCTTTTCCCTTTCCCTTCATCCTCAACCTGCTTCACTTTGCTCAACTCTCAACCCCAAACAAAAAGGAAAAAGGAGCAAATTTTGACTAAATTTTCATTTGCTTAGTGTTTGAATCAAATAGGATATGCATAGGAAGTTACAGAGACTGTTACTTTGATTGAAGGAAGACCATTAAATGCACCCCCTGCCCCTTCCCACCCATAATGCTCCAACGATGGCTTAATGGGTCCAAAAACTCTGTAAACTGGTGCCACATCATCAATCCATAGTGACACAAGTGCTCTATATCTGTTAATTGATTGTATTTTATGGCTTAAAAATGTCACATCATCATTTTCCATCTGTTTTCACAGTCAAATTAACAAAAAGGATCTAATTAGGTCATGCTTATTGAGTAAATGACCTCATTAGGACACGTGAGATATGGTATCAATTTGGGACAAAAAAATAAGCTAATGGACCTATTGTTGATTTTGCCTTAGATGTAATCTCTAGCTTTGAAGAGCATGGAACGCAAAATAGTTCCAGCTAACGCTATATTCCTTTTCATTGCTGAACTAAGTGATAGGATTATTTCCTTCCAACCCACAACCCACAAAAATACCATACCAACCAAAGTCAAGTACTTATATGCACAAATTAAAATTTAGGAGGTAGAAAGGTCAGCGAACCAAAGTGAGGAACTCTTAAAACCCAAGCGTTACAGCAACACAAATCACAAACCAAAAAGTTCTAAAATTGATGATTCAGATCTCTAACAAACCTACATTTGGTTTGCTTGCGTGTCAGGCTATGAGCCATTTAAGATGTTGGGAAAACTTCTCTGAGCTGAGCTAAACCTAGACATGTTCATTTCTGAGAAGACTAATTAAGCGTGAACTATAGGATACATCTTCACAACCCAAAGAGCTTGAGCAGAGGTATGAATGACACCGGTGACTTGGAAGACTAGTCACTATCCAATCCGAAAGTGTCCTTCCCGGTCATCATCACTGCTGCCAAGAAATCAAAATATTGTTAGTCCCATCAAAAGCCTGCTTTTTAAGTTCAACTAATATAATAGAATTTGGTGATAAAGAAATAGATACTACTTTCAAAAGATGAGCAAGTTCAAAAGGACAATGGGGGATTGAGCATTGAAGGTTTTGATAACAATTATAAGCTTTAACCATCACTTCAATGCTTGGTTTTTAAAAGAACATAACTATTTTACGTTATTGTCAATTGGGAGGGTCACCATCTGTTCCTGCTCTTACATGGAAAAAGTTTCCCATGCTGCACTGATTTTTTTTTTCTCCTTCATTTGAGTGCTGCGGCCTTCATTTCCTATGCCAAATCCACATAATTCGGTGGAGGGTCTCTATGATTTCACACTCTAGTAATGTCTTTCCGTCTATGACCATTTGGTTTTAGGTTCCGTGCTTAACATTGTGTCTCAGTGCAATCTCTAGTGTTATCCTGGTTGGGCTCTGGTTCTATTTCTAATTCCACATGCAAGTTTGCTGAGAGTTTGCACATCAGAGCAAGTGTTGAAATGCCTCAATGTTTGGTAATGGGATTTGTTGTGAGTTCAAATTGTGGTGGGGCTTCTCTCCCTATCGCCAATTGGTACTAGGCTGGATACTTGAGATCCTCAAACCATTTTCTCCAGTATGTTAAATACTGCAACTCGATTTTTAATACCATGGAGAGAATTGAATATTATTCTAATAGAATGACAAGCATATTGGTACAGTGCACTCCCCCCCCCCCCCCCCCCCTCCTCCTCTTTTTTCCCTGGAAAGCTGCTCTTTTGAATGGTAAATAGGACTTCATTCTTAGTAAGTGATTCAAGACCTAAAGGATAAACCACTGGCAGCTTGAAACAACAGTGCTTGTGCTACTGGGGAACTACCATGGGAAAACAAACCGCTCAAACTTTATTGTTTTGCATGGTTCAAGGCCTACCACTTAATTAAGAGTTCTTTAACGATTCTGCTAGTCTTGACTAGATTCATGTTGATAGGGAATAGAAAAGGCTCTATTTTACAGGGAGGAATAGGTGAGGTCATGTAAAAAGAATTATTCTGCTGGTAAAGAAAAAAACCATAAAAGTATGGCTTCATCAACAGGCAAAGAAGCAACCATAATGCCTGTTGGGACAACTGCCTGTGGAAGTTGATGGGAGAAAATTGAGTTACTTGGGCCCTAACTGCAAACTACAATGTCTCTAATCACTCACTTTCATATGACTAACAACGCAGACAGGCTTCAAACAAAAAGCATCTATACCATTCTGGTGTGTGTGTCATGATGATAGCTGCAGTCACTTGTATGGGGACTGGGGTTAAGGAAGAAACATCAGTTAAGGGATCTCCTACTTTTCACTTTTAATTGCACTGCAATGGCTTGGATATAGTTAATGAAGATGAAGTGATTGACAGCTGTAGCTGCAGAATTTGTAGGGCAAAACATTCTGCCATTTGTAAGGAGAATTTATTTGAAATGTTTTGTACTTTCTAAGAGGGGACAGAACAATTTGATACTGCCAAAGTGTGTAGACTAGTGTGAACGAGATGTATCAACCATTGAGTTGTAAAGTTGGAGACTTGCCAGGTTAGATCTTAATGGAAATTCATTGCTAGTCCCCCAACCCTTCCTACGTAATGAGATATACATCTATCTTTCACTTCAAGAATATTAACCTTCTCCACTTCTACCACACATGTACAGAGACTGACAATAACTGAAGCTTTCGCATGATAATCTTCAATGATATTATCACCTATTGACTTTTGGAGTTGTACTGGATTCACTTTAATATAAAATTATCAGCCATCAACTTAAAGCCAAAATCTGCTGTCTAACTAGATAACCATTGCCACCAAGTTTTATCAGGAACAAGATTGCAGATTTAAATGATGCTAATAATAATGTGTCTCAATGCTTTTTTTGCTGCAGACCATATTCTCACACATAAGATGCAATGAGGAATGCTATAACCTGGTTGTTTGAAGCTTGTCCATGCATTCGGTTAGGATTCATATTCAAATCAATCATTTTAGTATCAGCTTTTGCATGCCCACCAGCATTAGTATCTGTTGCTGGAACTGTAGAGACCTTCTGATTATGTTGGTTCTCTCCTGCCAGTTTTGCTGGCTGATTTTGTGCTCTTTTACCCCCACCTGGATCAACCTGTTGGGGAGCAGCATTCTCAGCATTGACCGGTTTATCACCTGGAAACTGCATCACAATAGAAGCATGTGAATTCATTCTTCTCATCATTCTTCATTTTAATTTTTCTGAGTAACATGAAAAGTACACATTTGCATTCTTCTACAAAGATTAACGACCAACCTCCACTCTCTGCCTTAATAAAAGAAATCTTCCATGGGTTCTTTTACCTCCAACATGAACAATCATATCACACTGCAAACAAAGGGAGCTCCCATCTATCTCACAATAAAAAAAAGCTGCACGGCATTTTTGAACAGAAACAAAATAAGTTTCAATGATCAAGTAGCTAAGAAAATTTCTATTTTCTTGGTTTTCTTCAAGAAACACATAATTCAAGATAGAATAAGTGGAAGTTATCACAAAACGAAAACAAAAGGGAGCCCTACTACCTGGTGAGTTCTCACAAATATCGCAACGAGGAGCATCATTTGGAGTTGCAAGACCAACCCGGACATGACGGTTAGCAAGTTTATTGCACATATGTACCTGCAATAATCAATCAGGAGTTGTATTATTAATGATATTTACCTTTTATGCAACAACAACAAAAACAACAACAATAATAATGAAATCAATCAAGAGTTCATACTTCAGAACAAAGCTTTTAACCTTTTACATACAATCTGGAGCAACCAAAGAATTCTGATTTAGAGGAATTCCACAGAAAAACATAGAACCATTCGTATCCCAGATCTCATGAAAGAGTCTTAAAATCACACATCATTGACACAACAGAAAATAGCAGACAGAGCTCCGATTTCCTCGGGCTGACTACTACAAACGTCTTACTTCGTACCATCTTAGCAACTGAGAAAATCACACGCCTAAGTAGGCAGGAAATATTCCTATCATCTAATTTGAATTATTTGGATCAAGGGCAACAAAAGTTTACCAAGAAATTGGCGCAAAAACCCACTTTATAATTGAACCAAGATGAACATGAAGTGATGCAAGCAATCCAGAAGAAAAAGAAATCACTACGCAGGACGCAGCTCAATTAAGAAAAGCAAGAACAACCCAGAAACAGAAAAGAAAAAAAAGAAAAAAAGGGCAAGGAGCAAAAGAAGAGACCTTTTCATCGCAGGAGTGGCAAAGGGCAGCTTCATCAGCAGCACAGAAGACAATAGCAGCAGCCCTCTCGCAGGAGTCACAAAGAGTTCGCATTATTTGCTCCCACTTTCATCCCTACGCACGAAGAGAACAGCCACTCGTCCAGCAGAGAAGCACCAAAAGCAGCTAAATCGATTGCTTTGTTTTCCAACTAATCAAACCCCAAATTAGAGGCTTAGTGGCAGTGGCGACACCTATAATGACACGAGGATGGGGATAAAGGAAAGGTGGTGTCTTTGCTTTTGGGGAGTTTGGTGGAGAGCCGGAAGAAAATGTCCTCCATGGGGGCAATCTACTATTAGTATATAAACAGGATAGAAAAGTCCTTTACTTAATTCTGTGCTGATGTGTTTCTATTAAAATTTGACATATGTCATTTTTTCTTTTTATTCCTACATTTAAAAAAGTACAAATAAAATGTTTTCATGAAAATGACCTTCACTTAATGGGTAGACATATTGATGGTGTTAATTAACTTTTAATGAAATGGTTCTTGCACAAATAAGGTAAATAATATGTTATACCAATTTTTTTTGTTTTGATTGCATTTCTAAACTTAAGTCTGAAAACCTATAGATACCTCTTTTGTTTCCCAACTCAATTAGTCAAAAAGACACTTTTGCATTTATAAAGATGTTGTTTTATAGGTATCAATAGTTAACTATCAAACTTGAAAAGTTTATATTGATAATTTTAAAAAGTTCAAGGGTAGGGTAAGAGTGTAAGCAAAGGTTTTGAAATCTACGGGCCAAAATACATATAGTACTAAACTTTAAAAGAAATTTTAAATTTAGCAAAAAAAAATAGTTAAGATCTCGGTTTACCATTTGCATTTATTTTCATTTATTTGCAAAACTAATGGTAATTATTTAATACAAATCTTTGGAAAAATTAAATTGGCATCAATCAATATTTAATTCCAACACCATAAAAAATCAAAGGAATCAATTCATTTTTCAACATTCTAAAAAGTTTGAGAAATTTTCATTCCAATTTTAGCATATTTTAATTTTTACATGTCTAAAAGCCAAAAGATATTTACGCAAAACCTAATAGCATTTCAGTTTGAATTTTTCATCTATCCTTTACATTGATTTAGAATTTTTACATTGCCCATTTGATAAGAATTAAATTTTAAATTTCTAACTTTCACTTCCTATATTAAAATTTAACTAGAAAACCATTTTTTTTTTGTTTCTATAGGAAATGATTAAATTTAAATTTAAAATGTACATAAATCAAGGGATTTATTTGACTATAATTCAGGTTAATTAATAGCCCAATTAAATGCCACTTTAAAATTAGTTAATTAATCTCATAGTTAGCTCTAGATTGAAGCTTTAGACCCAAAACTAAACCTTAATTGGTTCCTCCCAATTTTGACCAAATTCCATATATATACACCTTTCTTTTAATACTCTTAAATATAATTAAATTAATCTAAAATTAAGAAAAGCATGCTACTGAATCTAACCTTATATTGATTTCTTATACATTAATATATATATACATATTTACTATACGTTAATGGTTAAATTTGAATTGTAAACATGGAATGTAATCTGTGTTTCCAACTAAGTAATGATTAAATTTCAAATTGAGTTATCCTTTAATAGCATTATTTTCTTAATATTGTAAATATTATGATTTAATAGCAAAGATTGATCCCATTATTGCCTAAAATATAAAACACTATATAATTAGAGCTCAACTTCATTTGACAATTGCAAAAATGGAGTTTTGTCTATTCATTCTCTTTGTTACCTTTTCTTTGGTGTTTAATTAGTTCATTCTAATGAGTTGTTTTCTTAACTAGTGTCCATATTTTTGTTTATTACGATTTTATTTTTAACTTCTTTGCTCATCCCATCTTCTTGATTTCCATATTTATTACATTTGCATTTTTTACATGGAGGGGACCTTGATGAAGTAGAGAGATTTTTGTCCATGGTTTTAAAAATAGGATGACCTCAGGTTACTTTTGTAATATATTCTGCTATGACTATTACATGGCATTGATACTTAAATTCTCTCAGTTTCAAGAAAATATCATATGAAGATGTGGGATTTGGTTATTGAAATTTCACTCTAAGTCTATAAAATTATACAAATTAGATTTGTCCATGGTGAATCATCAAATATATAGGTTTCTTTTTCATTTGAGCCCATCTGATCTTTATTTTTTTTATTGGTATACATTTTAGCAGTGCAACATTCTACAATAAATTTTTTTTCGTACATATTCGTCTCATTGATCAATAATCTAAAATTTTGTAAATTGTGTGAAAAGATAAATTTTTATAGAATTTGTGCTAACGCACAAATTATACAAATAAATTTGTTAACTGTTAATTATTTTCTAACTATTTGTTTCTCATGGCAATATCGGGTATTTAAATTACTTTTTTTGTATGCATATACTTCCCATTTGAAATTCAATTATATATTCTTTACAATTTACCCTCAAGGCAATGCCCGGTTGGTCAGTTGTCGAAACAGCCAAAAATAATTTTGATATCACTAACAACTCAAAATAAATAAATTTGTAGTAAAGTAGTAGAAACTAGGTTGAATCCCAAAGAAAATTTTTATCTGAAAGTTTCCTCACAGAAAACATAGAACAAAAAATTGAGGGAGATTGTTTTCAATAAAAAATGAAATAAAATAAAAGAAATGATCAGATAACAAAAATTAAGAAAACTATTAAGTAAGAAACCAACAAAGCAATTAAGAATTCAAAATTTGGCATCAGTCAACATCCACTACCGAATTCCTACAATTGATCATCAATGCATAAATAGAATAATCAAGACTTTGAATATTCATCGTTAGAGTAATCTTCCTGCCTCTCCTTAGTCATAGTTAATCAGAAAACAAGCGATCTAATTAACCTTAACTGCTAAACAATCTAAGACAGGCACTTTGGTTTAATTTAACAATTGCATTAAAAATTAGAAAGATCGATGAAACTAAATAACACAAACACAAGCGTTTGCATTTAATTTATTTGAATGTTCTCCTTAAGACCTAATGATTTATGATGCAGCAAATCACTAAACCTTAGTTGCTTTACAGATTAGAGAAATCAAACAATTACAAATTTAATTTCTAACCCAGCAATAGAATGAATTCGAAAAAAAACTAGTAGTGATAGCCGAGGGGCAATCACCCCTGAAGGATCTCATGCGTATACACCCTCGTGGGCCAATGCTTCACCTCTGGTCAGAAACAGGCAACCAGACCTCGGTAAGGAGAGGTCCTCAAGCACCTCGGACGAGCCGGGTAAGCGCTGCCTTCGGGGGACACGCCAGACCAATTTCGGTCATAAAGTTTTATCACTCCTGAGGATAACCTCGGAATGACTCCACGTGCCTAAGCCCGTCTTCGGTTATTCTTTAAGACCACCTTTGGGACATATCCTCGAGAGTACCATCGCCAAGGATCTGAGCCTAACCTCGGGAAAGTCCAGCCAAAGGTGTCTTCCATAAAGCAAAGGACCTTCCTCCGAAGACGTTTACCTCCCCGAGGCACCCCTAGACCCCATAGGAATTCGGTCGCCGAGAAAGGCCACATGGACATACGACTAGACAGCTTAGGAGTCTCTGACACACCATACTCGTATGGCTCCCGACACGCCGCCCCCAGACACGCTCTAACACGCCGTTCTCGAGCGGCACAGGCTTTCGGCCGAACAGCCTATGGTCGGCTAAAGGCCCCCCTAAAGGTATGAATCGCATCCAGCCGAACACGTGTCATGATCTAAGCAGCTTGTGGAAAATGAACTTCTCCTATTTACCTCCTATAAATACTCGGGAGGCATGACAGGTAAAGGGGGTTCTCTCTCAAGAAGACTATCTTCAGCTCCTTTACTTATCTTTCACCCTAAAATACTAACTTGGGCGTCGGAGATTCCTCTCCGAAAAAACACTCCGGGGACCTCCTAACCCTTACTTTCTGTATCTTCCAGGTGATCCTGCCTGACTGTATTCTCCCCGGGCACTCCTCCATCACTGAAGGTTCCTGCCACCCTCATCATGACACACAGTGGAGATTCCGATGGGCATCACTTGGCGTTGTCTGTGGGAAACCTCTCCCAAGTCGCTATTGTAGAGACTCGGCGCTCAAAGGACAAAGGGCTTCCAAGGTCCTCCCTTGCACCCGAGGCCCAGCCAGCGACCACACAGCCTGCGGCAGAAGCTTCTGTGCTGGAAGACGATCGTCCTCTAATGGCGATGATGGGCCTATTGCGAGAATTCCAACACTCCCTCGTCACCGAAATGAATCAGTAGCTTGATCAGAGGTTGCCCCAACCTCTTCTAGTTCGAAGGGCCTCTCCCCCGGCTACGCGTCAGGAGAGTAGTTCAAGGTCCACCTACCGAAGTTCGAGGAGCGGGCACTCCCTTGATGCATCTTCAACAGAGAATGAACCCGTTGAGGCTCGACCCCTCAGGGGGAAGCCCAAAAGAAACTAGGGCCTCCTGCCAATGGAGTGCATCCCCTTACCAAAGGTCATAGTCTCCTTACCGTCGAAGTCACTCCCCGAGGAGGAGAAGAAATTTGCCATTATCGGCGAACACCAAGCAGCAAGGAGAAACTAACGCAGTTGTCCTCATAGAGAAGATCCTGGGAAGACTGGAGAAGGTTGAGAAGCAGATCTCCCGAAAACCAGTCTGGTCCAGGCTGTCCAACTCTTACACCGGAGAAGAGCCACCCTTTGTGTGTGAGGTGGTGGAGGCACCCATGCCTAGTGATTTTAGGGTGCCACGTCTAGAAACTTACGATGGACGTAGTAACCCTTAGGCGCACCTGACGAAATACAAGCGAAGCATGGTACTCCATGGCGCAGATGACGCTACTCTTTGTAAGTGTTTTGAAGTAACACTCCCTGGTCCAGCAACGGCATGGTATAACTCTCTGGCTCACGGAAGCTTGCTAAGTTTTCAAGAGCTATCCACTACCTTCACCTAGCAGTTCATCAGCAGTAGGCCAACCGCCAAAATACCAGTACAAATGTTCGACATAGCCCAGCGAGGTGGAGAGACCATTCGCGACTATGTTGAAAGGTTCAATCGAGAGGCGCTGAGTGTACCCGATTTTCGGCTAGAAATTCGCATCCTCGCGATGATTAGAGGACTTCGGAGGGACTCCCAGGTGTTCTATGAGTTTTCCAAAGATCCCCCAGACACTCTTGGGGAGTTCTATAGGAGGGCCGAACGGCATATGACTGCCGAGGAACTTAGAATGGGAGGACCAAAATGGGAGCACTCACGCTCCGAATGACCCAGCCATCAGCCTCGACATCAGAATGAAGGGGAAAGGCCCCGAAAACAAAGGGGGAAAAGGCCAATGACATTCACTCCCTTGAACACCACAAGAGCTAGCATCCTTATGGCGCTAGAGAGGCAAGGAACCACAATTCCAAGGCCAAAGGCCATGACCTCGGAAAACAAGAAGAACATGAAGAAATTATATTAATTTCACCGAGATCATGGCCATGACACTGAGGATTGTTTTCAACTAAGGAAATATATCGAGTCCCTGATCAAGCAAGGTCAACTCCGACGGTACTTGCGGATCCCTTCACCAAAAGGAAGAAAGGAAGAGCAAAGGAGGGGGGACAACGAAGAGTATGATTCGGACAGACGTCAGGACCGAAGCCCTCAAAAGAATCTACCACCATCAGCGGGGGTTATCCAAACCATCATTACCGGAATACCCTCGGCAGAGAGGAAGAGAAAGATAAGGGAAATCTCAGTAATGGAGTACAGGAACTCGCCAAACAGACTTACTCGTAGAGATGGATCTACAGTAAAGTTCCCCCACGACGACCCACTCCTTGTCATGGTAAGGATAGGAAACTAGGACGTCAAAAGGGTACTCCTCGATGACGGCTCAAACACCGACATCATCTTTTCACATCTACTGCCTAAGTTAGGCATTCCAAGAAGCGATCTCAATACAGTCAATTCCCCCACCTTCGGCATTAGACCCTCCAAACTTCTGATCCTCGGATATGTCGACCTGCCCTTGATGCTAAAAGGGATCTCACCCCATAGCCAGGAAGAGTTGATCGCTTGCGTCACGACAAGGTTTATTGTCATTAATGTGCCATCGGCTTACAATGCTATCCTTGGAAGGCAGACTCAAGGCAATCTCCACATCCGCCCAGACGTAAAGTACCTGATAGTCACCTTCGCAACCAAAGATGGAGACGTAGAGATCTTTATTGACCAAACCGAAGTCAGAAAGGTCTTCACAAAGGCCAGACAAAGCCCAACGAAAATCCAAGTACAGACTTTGGTAAAGGAAAAAATAGTCATAATGGATGAAGAAACAGTGAAGGAGGAAAATGTAGAAATAGAGGACGTAGAGTTGATCCCTGGCCGAAACACCCGAATTGGGAAAAAATTGGCTGGGGATGACAAAAAAAGGCCTGTATCCTTCTTGTTTATGAACAAAGATCTATTTGCTTACTCGCCGAAAGATATGCCAGGGGTCGACCCCAGCATAATCCACCACAGTCTTAAAGTGCGACCGAACGCCAGACTAGTTCGGCAGAAAAAATGGAGTCTATCGGCTCATAAGAATTCCTTTGTTAAAACCGAAGTCAACCGCCTCATCGAAGCTGAGGTAATAAGAGAGGTAAAATACCCCGAATGGCTCAGCAATGTGGTTATTGCCACAAAAGAGGGGAGTGAAAAAATCCAAATGTACATTGACTTTCGAAACCTAAATGACGCCTGCCCAAAGGACTCTTACCCCTTGCCAGCCATAGACCAGCTGGTAGATGCAACTGCCGAATACGGGCTTCTCAGCTTTCTTGATACCTTTAGCGGATATCATCAGATTCATATGAACCCCAAAGATGAAGAAAAAATGGCCTTCATCACGGAAATAGGTACCTACTGCTACATCAGAATGCCATTCGGGCTTAAAAACGCAGGGGCCACCTATCAAAGATTGATGAACAAGGTATTCGATTCTCAAATCGGGAGAAACATGGAAGTATATGTTGATGATATGATAGTCAAGAGAAAAATGCCTGGTAATCATATCACCGACTTAGGCGAAACCTTCCAATGACTTCGGGAGTTCGGCATACGTCTCAATCCCGAGAAGTGTGTATTCGGAGTAAGTGCAGGAAAGTTTCTTGGGTTCATGGTATCAGAAAGGGGAATAGATGCCAACCTTGAAAAACTCAAAGCCCTGCTAAATTTCTGAACACCCACATCCATCAAAGATATACAAAGGCTTACCGGAAAAATCACTTCCCTTAGTAGATTCATCTTCAGGTACGACAACCGATGTCGACCATTCTTCAAAGTACTCACCAATGCCCCCAAGGGTGAGGATACCTCCAGAACCCAGGAGCATCCATGGAACCCAAAATTCCAGAAAGCTTGGGATGAGCTTAAAAACTACTTGACCCACCTGCCAACACTTCGGCAACCCCAAGAAGGAGAACCCATCATCCTCTACCTTGCAGTTACTAAAAAAGCGATGAGTTCGGTCCTAGTAAAAGAAGAAGGTGGGAGGCAATGGCTAGTATATTATGTAAGCAAGTCCCTACATGGCACCGAGATCAGATACCCATTGCTCCAAAAGGCCATCTACTCCTTGGTACTCGCAGGCAGAAGGTTGCGACCCTACTTCCAATGACATGCTATCACCGTCCGAAATAACCTGCCTTTACGCGATGTAATGAAAAGAGTAGACCATTCGGGAAGATTATCAAAATGGTGTATCGAACTCGGAGAGTATGACATCACTTATGAGCCTAGAAGGGCAATAAAAGCCCAGGCACTGGCAGACTTCATTGTCAAAATCCCAGAGATCGAGAATGCTGAAACCATCAAGGAAGATCAAGCAAAGGTTGATCCAGAGTGTGGAAGCTCTTTGTTGATGGAGCGTCAGGCGCCGAGCATCAGGGTGCTGGATTAGTCCTTCGGGGGCCCGAAGGTATGGAAGCTACCAAAGCAATCAAATTCGATTTTGATGTTACCAACAACATCACCGAATATGAGGCACTCATAGCAAGACTAAAGCTGGCCAGAAAAGTTGGCGTAAAAAACCTTATGGCCCATAGTGACTCACAGTTAGTAGTCTGACAAACGAAAGGAGAATACGCAGCAAAGGATCCAACCTTGGCAAAATATCATGACCTCATCAAAAAACTCATCGAAGAGTTTGACTCAATACAGATAGAAAATGTGCCCCGAAGAGATAATACTCAAGCTAACACTTTGGCCAAATCCAAGGAACCCATCGAGGTACTAAACCAACCTAGTACAAAATTAATGTGCGTAGCAACCTCGGGGGAAGGATGGCAAGACCCCATCAAGAAATATCTAGCAACTTCGGAACTCCTTAAGGATCCGAAAGAGGCCGCAAAAGTATGAAAGCGCTCGGGAAGATACTTTCTCATTCGGAGAATAACTATATAGACAAGGGTATGCGAGTCCTCTGTAGAAATGCATAGATGAAGATAAGGTCAAAACAATACTCGAAGAATTCCACGAAGGAGCCTGTGGCTCCCATATAGGAACAGACACCCTCGCTGGAGTACTACTTCGCCAAGGTTACTTTTGGCCTACCTTAAGGAAAGATGCAAGGCAATTTATCCGAAGATGTGACAATTGCCAAATGCACGCCAAAATCCAAAGATTACCTTCAGAAAGAATAACTTCAGCAAATTATCCTTGCCCCTTCGCCGTATGGGGTATCGATTTCATCAGGCCTCTCCCAAGCGCTCCTGGTGGGGTGAATTTCTGCATAGTCGCAGTGGACTACTTCACTAAGTGGATTGAAGCAGAGCCATTGGCATCAATCTCGGTGAAAGATATCCAAAAGTTCGTGTGGAAGAACATCATATGCCGATTTGGCATACCAAGGGTAATAGTGGCTGACAATGGAACCTAGTTTACGGATAGAGGATTCCAGGAATTCGTGGCTGACCTGGGCATAAAAATGCATTTTGCTCCAGTAGCCCACCCTCAAACCAATGGGCAGGTCGAGGTATCCAATAGAACAGTAAAAGATGGCTTGAAGAAGAGGTTAAAGGAAGCAAAGGGGAAGTGGCCAGGAGAGCTCCCAAATGTGCTATGGAGCTATCGTACGACTCCCCGAAGGGCAACCGGGGAAACTCCTTTCTCACTCATGTATGGGATAGAAGCCGTCATCCCCATCGAGGCCATACAGCCTTCAATAAAAGTACAGGTATTCGACGAAGGAGGAAATAATCTAGACTTGAGGACAAGACTAGACCTCATCGAGGAACATCGCGAAATGGCCGAACTTAAGAGGAAAGCCTTCCAGCAAAGAATAGCTCATGCTACTAACTTACATGTAAGAAGGAAAGAAATAAAAAAGGGGGACCTCGTCCTCCGAAAGGCCGAATTTGAGCCATGCAAACCATCAGAAGGGGTACTTCAGGCAAATTGGAGTGGACCTTATTTGGTCCTCGACGAGGTCCACCCAGGGGTCTATAAATTGGGTGATACCGAGGGAGTAGAGTTGAAAAATACGTGGAATTCAGACTCTCTGAAAAGATTCTATACTTAGACATTTCTTTTGAAAGAAAGCTTGTAATTACTTCTCCCCGAAGTCACCAATGAAAATACAGGCCGAATATGATCGCATTACTGAAAAAGGCTCCTTAATAGTTTTCTTCCAAAAGAAACTAACTCCCTGATGGAGTTTAAAAATTCGACGAAATACGGGAAGGGTCCAATACGACTTGTCCTGAAAACACAGTTTCGAACGGCTGCCGAAGACACATACATGGAATTACACTTAACTCTCGAAGAATCGTATTCGGAGGAAAGAATGGAGACTTGAGAAAGAAATCTTCATTAAAATTTTTTTCTAAGGCAAGAATGGTACAGAGGGGCAGGATTACAAGAAAAAGGAAGAGAAGAAGAAAGCCTATGGCTGAGCCGGAGCATCTGGCGTCTCCTCGACATTACGTCTTCTTCCCGAGCAGGATCAGCCGAAAGCACAAGTTCAACAAGAGGAAGGTTGAGAAACTCCAGCTTTGACCATGTCCACCTAGGCTCTTTGGGAAAGTTTAGAGCGGATAGGAAGGAAAGGTCGAGCTCAGGGAGCCGAGAAAGGATCTGATTACGTGCCAAGCAGAAGCCATCTTGGTAAAACGCCTTCGTCATCTGGTCAGTTTTATCCTTTTCGGCACTAAGGGCCGACAGCTCAGCTGTGAGCCCAGCAACCTCCCTCTCGAGCTTCTTCTTCTTCTTGCTTTTAGCCTCTTTCTTCAAAGAATCGACCTCAGCCTGGAGCTCGGCGTTCAAAGCAAGCGCCTTCATAAGGTTCTTGCCATCTTCAGCTTTCTCCTCCCGAAGGGCCTCGTTCTCCGAAGAAAGAATGGCACACTTTGAGCCGAGATCCTCGACCTCGGCCGAATAGTCAAGGAGGAGCTCCTTCTTGCTCTCCGTAAGCTCAGCCTGAAGATTCACTATGTCCTCCTTCACAATCTTGTTCAGTTCGCCGTACTTGAGGACATACTTGGCGCAGAACTCCTTCGCTTTGCGCAAAGAATCCTCGGACCAAGAGCGGGACTCTGTTTGCTTCGCCGCCCAGGCATGAAAACATCCACTGTATGCCAAAAGCTGCAGAAAAAAGGCCCCGACTGAGGATCGCAAGGTAGTAAAAACTTAGAAGAAAATTTTTCTATGTGAAGGAGAAAAAAGAACTACCTGGACGGCAAGCTCAATCATCCTCGCCGCGAGGATTTCCTCATTCGGGCATTCAGTGATGAGCGACCGGAAGGTGGCATTCGTCATCACACCAGTCGCCATCTGGGGAGCCATCAACTGACTATCCTCGGAGAACAAGTTCATGTCCTCCATGAAAGTCTAGAAGGGCTCCCTCGGCACTTTATCCTTCAGGATGTACCTATCCTGAAGAGCCCTCCTTCGAGCTTGAGTTTCCATCCAGGGAGCAACAAGCCCGTCCTCTGCGAGATCACGCCGAAGTTCCGTAAGTACATTATCCCTTAGCCATTCATCTAAAAAATCGTAGATGTGAAAAATACTAAGATTTGCAGAAGAATGGCTAAGGAACCAACCTGGTGGAACTTCGGCCACATCATCTCCAGCCTCGTCCACTTCTCGGACTTTGCCGGGAATATTCTTGCGCTTTCTCCTTCTGCTCTCTTCGAGCTCTTGAGCTGATGTGTGCTCGGCCAAAGTCTCGACAGCAAGGGCTAGACTCAAGGCTGCCCCGAGAGTGGCAGAGTCCGAGGGAGGACCAGCATGGGCCGGAGAATGAGCAGGAGAATGATCCGGCACTTCGACAACATCTTCGAGGGGAGGAGGGATGGCAGCCGCCTTGGCCTTTTTTGCCTTAGAAGGACCTCCGGTGGTCTTCATCCTCCTGGCAGACGCCTTCTTGCGCGCCTGCTCTCCCCTTTTGGCTTGACCGAGAAAGAGGGACTTATAAAAATCAGCAGCCTGATCGCCCATCTCTAGAAAAGGAAAAAACATCAGTGTAAGTCCAAAAGGAAAACATATATCAAATCCTGGAAGGTAACTTACTCTCGGCGAAAGCCTCGTATGAAATTTCAGCCCGAAGAAGCATTACTATCCATGCTTATTCCTCGGGAGAACAGGAGCAGGCATGTTCGGCACTCTTGTGCACATTCACCACCCCCAGTTCCCAAAGGACCTTCTCAGTCATGAGGTCCCATTTGATGGGAAAGGGATAGAGTGAACCCGGAGGAACCTCGGGGTCCCAGTATGCGACCGCCCGGATAAATCGATCGAACTTATCGAACTCGGCAGACAACTCCGAAGTTAGGAGCTTCCGGGGGTCAACAACATCGATCTTCAGGGTCCCCGAAGCCCACCTAGTCGGTACATGGCTCCAAAACTCGGGAACCAACAGGAAGAAAAACTTCTTCTGCCACCTCGCCAGCTGTCCTTGTTGTCAAAAGTAAAGGTGAATTTTTTACTCCCAGACCCTCGGGGAAGTAAGAAGTAGAAGCCGCCCTCCGGGACCGGGTGGAGTTTGTAATATTGCATAAAGAAGAGAAAGTGGGGATTTATCTTAAAAACCCCACACATGCAGAGGAAGTAGTTGAAATAAGAATAAGAATTAGGAAGGAGCTGCTTCACGGCTATCCCGTGAAATTTACAAAATTCGCATATCATCTGATGGGGAGGATACCGAAGACCAGCTTTCAGCTGGGCTCAGTAAACGGTAACCTTACCCGAAAGAGCCAAAAAACCATACGTACCCGAGATAGGCAACCTTGGGACGACGTAAGGAGGAAGATAAAATTTGGCCATCCACTTCGTCATTTTTTCTGAAGTGGTACAGCAAGGATGAGACTCAAGGGGGAGAAAGCTTTCGGGAAGAGGACAGATGGACCTCAACGGGGTTGAACTTGACATTTTTTGAGAAAAGAAGAAGGATGACCTCGGGAAAAATAGAGAAAGTGAATAGAAGGGCTTCGAAAAAACAAGAGCATCGGAAAAACAACCTCGGAAGAGAAAAAAGAGAAAACTACATAAGGAAACACCCACCGAAGGTTTTGCCGAAATCTGGGTTTCTGGACGCCATCGTGAAGGTTGTCGGAAATCACCCTGCCGTTGAAACCGTCGCAAAAAGGAAAAAGACAAGAGAGAGCTCTAGAGCAGATGAGAGCAAAAGAAAAAAAGTGTGAGAAGGAATGAAGCGAGAGGCACTTATATAGACCGAAGGGGGTAAGCGAAGCGTTGTCATAATTGCCCCTCGAAGGCGAAGAAACGCAATTAACACAATCGACGTAACTACTCGCCATTCATCAACGGCCACGTGTAAGCTGATGCAAGAAACGAGGGCACACCCCTGATAGCTGGCAAACCTATATAACGCTTCCCAAAGTGACACGACCGTCTAAATGAGGATACAAAACGATTCATTGGCAGGGAGGACAGTGGAATCACACACCTCTGATAAAGGCCTCGACAGAAGTGCCAGGAACATTGCTTGAGCTCCAAGGAATCCCCGAAGGCCCCCCAAACCGAAGATGCGAATTTGATTTTTCTGAGGGGGGGCATATGATAGCCGAGGGGCAATCGCCCCTGAAGGATCTCACACATATACACCCTCGTGGGCCAATGCTTTGCCTCTGGTCAGAAACAAGCAACCAGACCTCGGCAATGAAAGGTCCTTAAGCACCTCGGACGAGCCGGATAAGTGTTGCCTTCGGGGGACACGCCAGACCAACTTCGGTCATAAAGTTTTATCACTCCTGAGGATAACCTCGGAATGACTCCACGTGCCTAAGCCAGCCTTCAGTTATTCTTTAAGACCACTTTCGGGACATATCCTCAAGAGTACCATTGCCAAGGATCTGAGCCTAACCTCGGGAAAGTGCAGCCGAAGGTGTCTTGTATAAAGCAAAAGGACCTTCCTCCGAAGACGTTTACCTCCCCGAGGCACCCCTAGACCCCGTAGGAATTCGGTTGCTGAGAAAGGCCATATGGACGTACGACTAGACAGCTTAGGAGTCTCTGACACACCATACTCGTACGGCTCCTGACACGCCGCCCCAGACACGCTCTGACACGCCGTTCTCGAGCGGCACAGGCTTTCGGCCGAACAGCCTATGGTTTGCTAAAGGCCCCCCTAATGGTACGAATCGCATCCAGCCAGACACGTGTCATGATCTGGGCAGCTTGTGGCAAACGAACTTCTCATATTTACCTCCTATAAATACTTGGGAGGCATGGTAGGTAAAGGGGGTTCTCTCTCGAGAAGACTATCTTCAACTCCTTTACTTATCTTTCACCCTGAAATACTGACTTGGGCGTCGGAGATTTCTCCTCGGAAAAACACTCCGGGGATCTCCTAACCCTTACTTTCTGTATCTTCCAGGTGATCCTCCCTGACCGTATTCTCCCTGAGCGCTCCTCCATCACTGAAGGTTCCTGCCACCCTCATCATGACACACAGTGGAGATGCCGATGGGCATCAAGTAGGTCTCCTAGCATATAAACAAAACAATCATGAAATAAATCATAAAAGAACATCCAATGTTCAAAATATTAATTAAATGAATAAAAATAACTTTCATCTCATAGTGCTAGAGAATTCGGGGTTTCAGTCTCTTTCATTCAAGAATAAAAAGACCAATAAAAAGAAAAGAAAACAAACAGGAAAAAGATAGAGAGTTTTAGGAAGAGAGAGGGGGCGCAGCCTCCTGTGAGAGAGGAGTAGGTTTGGTGGCAGCCACTAGAGAGGGAGAGAGCTACTATGCTCCCATTTTAATAAAGCTAACCTAGTGTGATAAACTCATAAAATCTCCGTAAACTTTCTATATTGTTACAAAATTACCCCACACAAATAAAAAGATTCAAAATAATTAGAAGGTTTTCAAGTTGTGAGCCAAGCAATACTCTAGAACATCAGCAGCAACTTCTGAAATTCGATCTTGATACAGCCATGATTTCTCAAAATTCAAAGCATCAAAGTTGTAGACCTCTTTCTTAGCTTCAAAACACCACCTGAATCACATAAACCAGACATTTTACAGTCAAAGATATGCTCAAAATACCGCAACTACTTCTGAACCAATGATGACTCACAAATTGCGACTTTGAAACTAAATAGGTCTTATGATCTACATATGATTTGTAGCTTCAGCTGTTAGCTTTCCAATGAATCAAGAAGCACTCAATTCTGACCTCTGTAGCTCTAGATATGATTTTTCTACTGGAACATCACCAATCTGTCAAAATCCTAAAAGAACACAAACAAATTAAAACTTGTAAATTTGTAAATTAAATCTATTTTCAATCAATTGAGTTCAGATATGCTCTAAGCTACAAAACATAGTCAAAATATATCTTTAAGATTCAAAATATATTAAAACATACTAAATATGAAAGAAATAAATATAATAAATATAAGCTTATTAAATTCCCCCACACTTAGCTTTTGCTCATCCTTGGACAAAATTCAAAATCGAAACATACTTTTGAGCTAAATCAAGTAAGACAATTTCACATCCAAGGGTCTTGAAAAACTTAACAAAAGGAATTAACTACGTAATCTACTCGGCAATAGCAACTCAAAACTAAATAAGTTCTAGAAAACAATTTCTTCTCAAGCTAGCAATAAACACCATTGAAAATCTGTGAAAAAATATCAAACCTTTGTATGAATTAAAGAGAACAAATCAGATAAATAAGAACTCAAAAAGCATAACCGGTCTTACCAAAAACCTATAGAAAATAAGAAATCAGTTGAGAATTTTTTTTTCTTTTTTTTTATGTGATTTTTTTTATTTTGTCTTTTTCTTGTGTTCCACCATTTAGCGAGTATATAATAGGGGCTCTATCATACCCAAGCTGCTAACTCGACACAACTCCAAAGTGGTCTTTGACCATGTTCATGTTCCTAGTACCTTTTCAAGCAGTTATCGACTTTTGTCTTAAGAAAAAACCCCAACCTACTTCAATACCCGGAACAGTGAAATAGCAAATTTTTTTTTTCGGCAGAATGCAACAATCCAAACAATTTTTATTTTTTTCTCAAGTGATTCAAATCATCCATCAACCGAACAAACCACATATCCAACTTAATAAGCTCATAATTTGATATGGTTTAAATCAATGTACTAAACACACAAATTTGATGCAAAAATCAGCTTATCAAAATAAGCATCAATTGGCTTGATCAAAAATTGTAAAAATAATTTAAAAATAAAATTTGAGAGTTACATAAATACTAATAAATTACTAATTTAATGCTCAAGTTAGGCATTCAAGAACCAAAAAGTAAAATTATCCTAACAATTCATATCGATGCTCAAATGTATAAATTGAAAAATTTTAGTTCAAAAATTTTGAAAACCAAGAAAATTATGGCCCAAGCTACCCACTTCCCCATACTTAAATTGAGCATTGTCCTCAATGTTCACAATAAAAACACCGATGGGGAATATAAAAGGTACCGCCCTAAAGATTGTTTTCATGGTGATTTGTAGCCCGGAACTAGACTTTAGCTTGCTGCCCCTATGTTTCGCTTGTCTTTTAGCCTGAAAAAGTATTACTCACCAACCAAACCAATTGTGAGAATAAAAAAATCTGTCAAAAATAAAACTAGAGAAAAAAAAAGAAAAGAAATAAGAAACTTTAACACAAGAAGAAATCTTCCCCGCAACGATGCCAAATTTTTGGTCAATTGTCAAAACTGCAAAAAATAATTCTACTATTATTAATAATTCAGAATAAATAAATTTATAGTATAGTAGTTGAAACCAGGTTGAATTCCCAGGGAAATTTTTATCTAAAATTTTCCTCACAAAAAACTTAAAATAAAAGTGATGCCCTGAAGCATCTTTGTCTAATGACATGGTGAGTTCCGAGGGAGCTTCCGAGGAGGGGGAACGTCTGACGGAGAGATTCCCTAGGTGGGAAAGTACCTGAAAGGCTCAGAAAAAAGCGTTAGGAGGTCCCCGGGATGTTTTTCCGGGGAGGAGCCTCCGACGCCCAAGTTAGTGTCCTGATAGTGAGTAAAGTAGGGACCCTAAATGGATATAGGATCTGGCCTGTATATGTTTTCTGCTGTGCGAGAGTGCCGATGGAGAGAGATCCCTTGCCAAGTCCTGTTTCCCAGTATTTATAGAAGTACCTGGCCCGTTCGGATCCTGACACGTGTGCGGTCGGATTCTTTCTGTGCTTTTTGGGCGTAGGGAACAGGTAGCCGTTTGTAGGCTCCTGGTTTTGTGGCTGAGACGGGACTTGGATGACGTCAGCGTGTCAGGCCACCGTTTCAGGCAGCGTGTGGGCGATCTGTCAGAGGCTCCTTAAATGCTCATTAAATGCTCATGCCGTACTCCCGAGGTCCTTTGGGCGAGGTCGCCCTTTGGTACGGACGCCCTTCTTCGGGAATCACGCTAGTGGCTCGGGGAGTTCTCTAGCTCGGGAGTTCCGCCTTCGGGGAGAATCTCTCCTGCTTTCAGTAGCTGGTTCTTTTCTCCCGAAGGCGATATGTTCGGTTCCCCGAGGGAGTCAGCAACACATTTAGATAACCTGGCGTTTCAGCCGAAGTACTTACTTCGTCGTGCTCGACTTCGCTTCTGCCGAGGTCGATGGCAATGCTTCTTTCCGAGCTACGTCAGGCTCCCCGAACAAACCTTCGGGGAAGTATATACTGGAAGAGGCGAGAGCCCTTCGGCTATCACAGGCCCCCCTCGAAAAAGCCGAAGTGGAAACTTCGGTTTGTTCGCTTCCTGAGGGCCCCTCTTTGGGCCTTGAGTGCAGTACCTGTTCCGAAGACGGACCTTTCGTCCGAAGACGTAGGCTTTTCTACCATAGCCTGTCTGTTGGTATCTTCGAAGTAACCTGCTTTCCAGCTTTTTAGGTCTGCGCCACGTCATGTGTCAGGAATAGGTGTGTCAGTCTGGAACGACGCGCCTAAGGATGAGGGGTGTCGGGACACGCATCCCCCCTTTTGGCGCGATGGTTGACACGTGGCAGCTTGTCATTGGTGGGGATTGTGTTGTAACGGCAGGCGCGCCTTTTTAGGCGCAAAAGAGCAGTTATGGCGACGTTTCGCCTTCGCAGAGCACTTATGACGCCGGTTCGCCTACCTCCCTCGGCCTATATATATGCTCATTTCGTCATTTGTCTCTTTTGCTTTTGCTTTTGCTCTGGTTTTCCTTCTGCTTTCTTCTGCTTTTCGCGGCGGTTCTTTCACCTGAGCTTTTTTCCGGTCACCTTTCACGACGGCGTCTTCACACACAGATTTCGGCAAAAGATTTGGTGGGTTTTGATTTCCAGAACTCTTTGTTTTTCAAAGTTTTCCCGAAGTTCATTTTTGCCTTTTTCCGAACTCGTTTTTCAGCCAAAAATGCCTATTCCTGAAAGTTGGCAACCTCTTTTGTCCCACCCTTGCTGCACCACTCCTAAAAAATTAGCAAGGTGGAAGAAAAAATTTTTCCTTCCTTCGTACGCTGTTACGAGGTTGCCACGTTTTGACCATTACAGCTTCTCAAACCATAGTAACGAGATTACCATTTTTTGAGCTCAGCTGAAAGCCGGACTTCGGTTCCCCCCTCCGAAGTTGATTTGCGACTTTTGCCAATTCCATGGCATTGCCGTAAATCAACTTCCTCCAAACTCGTACTGCTATTTCAACGCCTTCCTCTGTATGCGTGGCGTTTTCAAAATAGAACCCCACTTCATCATTTTTATGCAGTACTACAAGCTCTACGTGGTCCCGAAGGGTGGCTTTTACTTCATGCTACCTCGGGGATCCGGGAGCAAAAAGTATATGTTCACCTTCGCCACTAAGGACAGCTGGCAAGGGTGGCAAAAAAAGTTTTTCTTTCTGAAGGTGGAGGAAGCCTGGTCGCATGTTCCGACCAAGTGGGCTCAGGGAAGGCTGGAGGATGACGTCGTAGATCCGAGGATACTGTTGACTCCCGAGTTGGCTTCCGTATTCACGGATTTCGACGGACGTATCCGAGCCGTCGCCGACTGGGGTCCCGAGGTCCCTTCGCGTTCTCTTTACCCCTTCCCCATCAATTGGAGGCTGATGACCGAGGAGGTCCTTCGGGAGCTAGGGGTGGTAAAGGAGCACAAGACGGACCTCGGGATGCCGGCTCCTGCCATCGCTGGGAAGGATTCCTGGCTAGTGCAACTCCTTCGGGAGGAAGTTTCTTTCGAAACTTTTTATGAGAGTAAGTTATTTTCTAGTCTCTTTGTTATAACTTCGTTCTGGACTCACACTGATGTCTTCCTTCTTTTTCAGAAATGGGCGAGGACACTGCCGCCTTCTACAAATCCCTTTTCATCGGTCAATCCGAGAGGGGTGAGCAGACGAAGAAAGCCGTCTCCCGAAGGCGGAAAACGACCGGGGCTGGGCCTTCGGCTAAACGGGCGAAGAAGACCATTCCATCCGTTCAGCGAGAAGCTTCCGAGGAGGCTAGCGAAGAGCCGGAAGCTGCCACCGTCCCTCAGCCCGAGGTTACTGCCGAGGTCCCTCCTCAGAGTCCTACCCCGTCGCAGGCTCTTCTGGACGCCGTGGTAGAGGCCCCTTCTGCCGAAGAACGGCGCAAAAGCAAAGGCAAGGGGATCTCTGCCGAGGAGGTCCCAGATCCCGACGATGATGTGGCCGAAGTGCCAGCAGGTTCGTTTTGTGATGTCTTGCCTTAATCCAGCTTTCTGTTTTGAGGTTTACTTGCCTTAATCCAGCTTTCTGTTTTGTCGTGCAGAGGAGTTGCTCACTCCGGGTTGGGCAGCTGAGCATGCAAAGAGGAGAGCCCTTCGGGACGCCCGCATCCCGAAGGGGAAAGTCCCGAAGGAGCCTTTCTGGACGTTTACGGAGGACATGAATTTGTACTCCGGAGATTGCCAGCAAATGGCTAAAGAGATCTCGAAAGGGATCCTCACCGAGGCCTCCTTTAAGGCCATTGCCGAGGCTCACCCGGGCGACGATTCTCTTGCCGCGAAGCTTTCCGAACATGCCGCCCAGGTATACTTCGCGCCTATCTTTCTTCCTTGAATTTTTTCTAAGTGTTTGGTTTTCTCTTTGTCTTAACGACCTCGCCTTTATCCTTTTGCAGCTACTGGGGTATGCCGGCTTTCTCAGAGTTCGGGTGGCGAGGCAGACGGCGTTCCGAGCTTCGGCCTTAGAAGCCTTAGAAAAAACTAAGGCCATGTGCTCGGAATTAGCTGTCAAGAATTTGCAGCTGGCCCAAGCTGCGGAGAAGGAAGTTGCCACCCTTCGGGAGGAGTTCCAGAAAGAAAAAGAGGAACTTTTGAAGGACTCCTCCCAGAAAATTTCTGACCTCGGCTCCCAGGTGGCGGAGCTGATCTCGGCAAATGAGGCGCATCAGAAAGAGAAGTCAGAGGCTGAAGGTCTCCTGGCGAAGGCGCTTGCTGAGAAGGCTGCGCTCCAAGCCGAGGTTGATGCTTTGAAGAAGGAGCCGAAGAAGAAGACGAAGGCACTGAAGAAGGAGATCTCTGATCTGCAGAAGGACCTCGAGAAGCTTGAGGTCGAGAAGGATAAGTCTGACCAGATGACCAAGGTTGGTTTTCAGGATGGGTTCTGTCTTGCTCGGCACCAAGTCCTTCAGAGGTTTCCAGATCTGGACCTCTCTTTCTTGGCGGCCCTGAACATTCCCGAGGGACCTCGGTGGTCCTGGTCTAAGATTGATCATCTGAACTTGCCTTCTTCTATTTCGGCGCCGAAGGTGGTGGAAAAGGACGCAGGAGCTGATGACTCCCGGGACGCCGAGATTCCTTAGCTTGTTCTAGGATCCTTTGCCTTCTTTTTCTTCTTTTTCTTCTTGTAATTTTCCTTCTCTGTAAGCAGTTTTATAAATAAAGATACTTTCTTTCATAGAATTTTGGCTAAGTCTTTCTGTGTGAATTTTTTCGTTTCTCGCCGTCCCGAACACGTTTGCTCCAGAGACTTCGCGAGACGATCACCAGACTTGTTTAGGCTTGGGAGTACATTGCCTTCTGCCTGAAAAAAACTTTTATACTTAGAAAAAATTCTTTCTAAGAAACTTTTGTACTTGGAAATTTTTGTATCTTGTACAATTTTTTCCACTAAGGGCTTTAAGCATAGAACTTTTTCAAGGCTTCCGAATGCCAAGTATTTTTTAGTTCTACGCCTTCGGCATCGCCGAGTTTGTACACCCCTTTTCGTACTTCGGCCAGTACCAGGTAAGGACCTTCCCATTTTGCGCGAAGTACGCCGTGGGACGGCCTTCGGGGGCCAAATTCAGCCTTTCGGAGGACGAGGTCTCCTTTCTTTATCCCCTTTGGCCTTGCGCGTACGTTTATGGCCGAAGCTACTCTTTGCTGGAAGGCTTTTCTTCTCAGCTCGGCTGTTTCTCTGTGTTCGCTGACGAGGTCCAGCTTGGTTCTTAGGCCGAAGTCATTTCCCCTTTCATCAAACACTTGTACTCGCACCGAAGGTTGTACTATCTCTATTGGGATGATGGCCTCTGTTCCGAAAACAAGCGAAAAAGGGGTTTCCCCTGTGGCTCTTCGGGGTGTTGTTCGGTAGCTCCACAATACACTCTGGAGTTCGCCTGGCCATTTCCCTTTTGCTTCCCCTAGCCTCTTTTTCAGACCATCTTTTATGGTCCTATTAGATACCTCTACTTGGCCATTGCTTTGAGGATGGGCTACTGGGGCGAAGTGCATCTTTATTCCGAGGTTGTTGACAAAGTCCTGGAACCCTTTGTCTATAAACTGGGATCCATTGTCGGCTACCAGTATCCTCGGTATGCCAAATCTGCATACAATGTTCTTCCATACGAACTTCTGCACTTCTTTAGCTGAGATAGTTGCTAATGGTTCTGCCTCGACCCATTTAGAGAAGTAGTCGACTGCGACTACGCAAAACTTTACGCCCCCAGGTGCTGTCGGGAGCGGCCCGATGAGGTCTATGCCCCAAACTGCGAAGGGCCAGGGATAGTCAGCCGAAGTTACCATTTCCGAGGGTGCCCTCTGGATATTAGCGTGTCTTTGGCAGCTGTCACATTTTCGGACGAACTGTCGGGCATCCTTTCTTAGGGTAGGCCAAAAATATCCTTGGCGAAGTACCACTGCGGCGAGGGCGTCAGTTCCAATGTGTGAACCACAAGCGCCTTCGTGAACTTCTTCGAGGATCATTTCAGTGTCCTCTTCGTCAACACACCTCTGTAGCGGATTGGCGTATCCCTGCCGATATAACTCTTCTCCGATCAAGAAGAATCTTCCGGCGCGTCTTCGCACCTTTGCCGCTTCATTGGGGTCTTCGGGGAGGGCATTGGTTGCGAGGTATCTTTTTATTGAATTCTTCCAGCCTTTTCCCGAAGTCACTATGTTCAGTACTTCGATGCTCGGGCGGTCTAGTACCTCGGTATGCGTTTTTGACTTTGCCAAGCAATCTGCCTCGGCATTATGTCGCCGAGGCACATTTTCGATTCGAACGTTGTCGAATTCTCGAATGAGCTTAGCCACGAGTTCGTGGTATTTTGCCAAGGTTGGGTCCTTTGCGCCGTAGTCTCCTGCTGTTTGTCGAACTACCAGCTGGGAGTCACTGTGAGCCTTCAAGTTTCTTATGCCAATTTTCCTGGCCAGGCGCAACCCTGCTATGAGAGCTTCATACTCAGCCACATTGTTGGTGGCGTTGAAGCTGAACTTGATGGCCTTTATCACCTCTAGACCTTCGGGTCCTCTGATAATTACCCCGGCTCCTTGGTGTTCGGAACCTGAGGCTCCATCCACATGCAGCGTCCATTCTGGCTCATCTTCACCGAGATCTGGATGGCTGTCTTCGGTTATGGGTACTTCGGCGATGAAGTCTGCCAATGCTTGAGCTTTAATGGCTTTTCTGGGCTCGTAGGTAATGTCATGTTCACCCAGCTCTATGCACCATTTGGAAAGTCTTCCCGAATGATCAACTTTTTTCATAACATCCCGTAGAGACAGACTACTTCGGACGATGATGGGGTGAGCCTGGAAGTATGGCCGCAATCTTCTTCCTGCCAGCACCAAGGCATATATGGCTTTTTGGAGCAATGGATACCTGACCTCGGCGCCGTGCAGGGATTTGCTTACGTAATAAACTGGCCATTGCTTCGACCCTTCCTCTTTCACAAGGACCGAGCTTACTGCTTTTTCTGAAACAGCGAGGTACAGGATGAGGGGCTCTCCTTCGCGAGGTTGTCGCAGAGTAGGCAGTCGAGACAAATAGATTTTAAGTTCTTCCCAGGCTTTTTGACAATCCTCATTCCAAGGATGGCCATCGTCCCCGAGGTCATTTTCTCTTTTTGCTGCCTTAGTAAGGACTTTGAAGAATGCCCGACACCGATCTCCGTACCTGGAGATGAACCTGCTAAGAGAGGTTATCCTTCCAGTGAGTCTCTGCACATCTTTCACTGTGACGGGAGTTCGGAATTCGAGCAGAGCCTTAATTTTTTCTGGGTTAGCATCAATGCCCCTTTCTGATACCATGTACCCCAGAAATTTTCCCGAGGTCACGCCGAAGACGCATTTTTCGGGGTTAAGGCGAATTCCGAAGATTCTGAGTTGTTGGAAGGTTTCCTTTAGATCTGTGACGTGGTCGTTAGGCACCTTACTTTTGACTATCATGTCATCAACATAGACTTCCATGTTCCTCCCTATTTGGTCATGAAAGACTTTGCTCATCAGCCTTTGGTAGGTGGCTCCTGCATTTTTGAGCCCGAAGGGCATCCTAGTGTAACAATATGTTCCACCTTCGGTGATGAAGGCAGTTTTCTCTTCATCCTCGGGATCCATCCTTATTTGATGATACCCACTGAAGGCGTCGAGGAAGCTTAGGAGCCCATATTCGGCAGTTGAGTCGACCAACTGGTCTATCGGTGGGAGAGGGTAGGAATCTTTCGGGCAGGCATCGTTCAAGTTTCTGAAGTCGATGCACATCCGGAGCTTACTACTCCCTTCTTTTGTAGCAATGACCACATTGCTTAGCCATTCGGGGTACTTGACCTCCCTAATTACATTTGCGTCCATCAAGCGCTGTACTTCGGTTTTGACGAATTTACTTTTGTGGACCGAGATGCCTCGTTTCTTTTGCCGGACAGGTTTTGCTTCCGGACTTACTTTAAGGCTATGTTGTATTATGCGAGGGTTTACCCCTGGCATATCCTTTGGCGAGTAGGCGAACAGACCTTTATTCATCAGTAGAAAGGATACAAGGTTTTTCTTGTCACCTTCGGCCAAGTTTTTCCCTATTCGGGTATTTTGGCCTGGGACAAGTTCTATTTCTTCCGTTTCTACTTTTGCGAACTCTTCCGCCCCGCCCGTTTTTGGTTCTTCGGTCGGTAGAGTCCCTCCTGCTGTGGTTTGTGCGAAGTTGGCTGCTGGGGCCTTTCGGGCTTTGACAAACACCTTCCTGACCTCGGCTTGGTCGATGAATATTTCGGCGTCTCCATCCTTGGTGGCGAAGGTGACTGTTAAGTACTTCACATCTGGGCGAATGTGCAAATTCCCTTGTGTTTGCCTTCCAAGGATGGCGTTGTACGACGAAGGGACATCCATGACGATGAACCTTGTCATTGTGGAGGCAAAAATTTCTCCTTTTCCGTTGACCGAACTCCCTCTCATCATCAGGGGAAGGTCGATCCAGCCGAGGACGGGCAGCTCTGAGGGTCCTATTCCAAAGGTTGGCGAAGTAACAGGCTTGAGGTCGGTGCTGGATATTCCCAAGCTTGGGAGCAGATGCGAGAATAGGACGTCGACGTTTGATCCATCGTCAAGCAATACCCTTTTGACGTCCCAATTTCCTATTCTCGTCATGACCAACAATGGGTCGTCATGAGGGAAGATGACGGAGGAACCATCTCTTCGGGTGAGTTTTTTCGATGGGCTTTGGTACTCCATCGTTGCTATTTCCCTAGCTTTCCTCTTTCTTCCCGAGGATGGCAGTCCAGTGGTGATGGTTTGTATTACCCCCGCCGAAGGTGGGAGGCGCTTTTTTGGACTTCGGTTTCTCCTCCTGTCAGAGTCATACTCCTTTTCATCAGCCTTTCCTTCCTCCTCTCTTCTTGCCTTCGGCGAAGGCATTCGCAGATAGCGCCGAAGTTGGCCTTGCTTAATCAGCGACTCGATATACTTCTTCAACTGGAAGCAGTCTTCGGTGTCGTGACCGTGGTCGTGATGAAACTGACAGAACTTCTTCATATTCTTTTTGTTGTCAGCGGTCATCGCCTTCGGTCGCTGAATCTGGGACCCCCGTTTCTCCATTGTCATGAGGATGTTGGTCCTTGTGGTGTTCAGGGGTGTAAAGTTCGGAGGAGGCTTCCTTCCCCTGATCCTCCGAGGTCGTCCTGTTTGCTCTTTCGGATACTTGGCTTGCTGGCTTGATTTTTTGGGACGGGAATGATCGTTCTTTGGCCCACCATTCTTAGCTCTTCGGCTGTCATATGCTGCTCGGTTCTTCGGAAAAATTTGTCGAGCGTGTCTGGGGGTTCTTTGGAAAACTCATAAAATAGCTGCGAGTCCCTCCGAAGGCCCCGTATTATGGCGAGGATGCGTATTTCTGGCTGAAAGTCTGGAACACTTAGGGCCTCTCGGTTAAATCTTTCGACATAGTCACAGATGGTTTCCCCGTTCCTCTGTGCTATGTCGAACATCAGCATTGGCATCTTCGCCGTAGGACGACTCCCAATAAACTGCTAGGTGAAGGCAGTGGACAGCTCCTGGAACTCTCTGATGGTTCCTGGGGCCAGAGAGTTATACCATGCTGTAGCAAGGCCGGCAAGGGTGACCTCAAAACATTTGCATAGGGTGGCATCGTCAGCCCCGTGCAACACCATGCTCCGTTTGTACTTCGTCAGATGGGCCTGTGGATCTGTTCGGCCATCGTACGTTTCTAGCCGAGGTACCCGGAAGTCACTGGGCATGGCTGCCTCGACTATTGTTTGGGTGAACGGTGACTCATCACCACAGAAAGTTTCAGATAGTCTGGCCCAGACAGGTTTGCGGCCTACCTGTTTTTCTACCCTTTCCAACCTTGCCAGCATTTTCTCCATGAGGACCACAACACTATGTTCTTTTTCTTGGTGCTTGTAGGTCTCTGGGAAGGGAGATCGTCGACGTCTTTTCGGGGACGGACTTTGCCGCCGAGGAGACGGTGATTTCTCCTCAGGCGACAGGCTCCTTCAACGTAGGGTCTTAAGTCATTTAAGTCCCACTGGACCCTTAGACCGTTCCCCGAAGGGCATGTTCTCTGTCGAAGACTCATCACGTGGATCTCCGGTTTCCCAACTCCGGTGGGGGGATCTAGGACTTTTCCCCCGGGGAGGTGCTGGCGAGAAAGCCTTCTGGGCCTGGGCCGATTGCTGCCATCTTTGGTCTATTTGTTGTGTCATTTTGGCCACAATGGACCGTTGTAAGTCGCGCAGAAAACTCATGGTTACAACCAGAGGACGTTCTTCCTCCGGCAGAGAAGTCCCTGGAAGGGGTAGCTCGGCAGCTGGTTGGACTTCGGGCGCGGACGAGGACTTCGGAAGTGCTTTGTCCTTAGAACGCCTAGTCTCAACGACAGCCACCTGAGGGTGGGTTCCCACAGACGGGGCCAAATGATGCCCTGAAGCATCTTTGTCTAATGACATCGTGAGTTCTGAGGGAGGTTCCGAGGAGGGGGAACGTCTGACAGAGAGGTTCCCCAGGTGGGAAAGTACCTGAAAGGCTCAGAAAAAAGTGTTAGAAGGTCCCCGGGATGTTTTTCTGGGGAGGAGCCTCCGACGCCCAAGTTAGCGTCCTGATAGTGAGTAAAGTAGGGACCCTAAATGAATATAGGATCTGGCCTGTATATGTTTTCTGCTGTGCGAGAGTGCCGATGGAGAGAGATCCCTTGCCAAGTCCTGTTTCCCAGTATTTATAGAAGTACCTGGCCCGTTCGGATCCTGACACGTGTGCGGTCGGATTCTTTCTGTGCTTTTTGGGCGTAGGGAATAGGTAGCCGTTTGTAGGCTCCTGGTTTTGTGGCTGAGACGGGACTTGGATGACGTCAGCATGTCAGGCCGCCGTTTCGGGCAGCGTGTGGGTGACCTGTCAGAGGCTCCTTAAATGCTCATTAAATGCTCATGTCGTACTCCCGAGGTCCTTTGGGCGAGGTCGCCCTTTGGTACGGACGCCCTTCTTCGGGAATCACGCTGGTGGCTCGAGGAGTTTTCTAGCTCGGGAGTTTCACCTTCGGGGAGAATCTCTCCTGCTTTCAGTAGCTGGTTCTTTTCCCCCGAAGGCGATATGTTCGGTTCCTTGAGGGAGTCAGCAACACATTTAGATAACCTGGCGTTTCAGCCGAAGTACTTACTTCGTGGTGCTCGACTTCGCTTCTGCCGAGGTCGATGGCAATACTTCTTTCCGAGCTACGTCAGGCTCCCCGAACAAACCTTCGGGGAAGTATATACTGGAAGAGGCGAGAGCCCTTCGGCTATCAAAAAGATTGAGGGGGATTGTTTGCAATAAAAAAAAGAAATAAAATAAAAGAACTGATTAGACAACAAAAATTAAGAAACTTATCAAGTAAGAAACCAACAAAGCAATCAAGAATTCAAACTTTGGCATCAACCAACATCCACCATCAAATTCCTACAACTGATCATCGATGCATAGATAGATCAATCAAGGCTTTGAATATTCATCGTTGAAGCTATCTTCCTACATTTTCTTAGTCGTAGTTAATTAGAAAACAAATAATCTAATTAACTCTAACTGGTAAACAACCTAAGACAAGCGTTTTGATTTAATTTAACAATTGCATTAAAAATTAGAGAGATTAATGAAACTAAATAACACAAACACAAGTGGTTGCATTTAATTTATTTGAATATTCTCCCTAAGACCTAATGATTTCTGATGCGGTAAATCACTAAACCTTAGTTGCTTCACAGATTAGAGAAATCAAATAATTACGGATTTAATTTCTAGCCCAGCAATAGATTGAATTCAAATAACAACTATAGGTCTCCTAGCATATAAACGAAACAATCATGAAATTAATTATAGAAGAACATCCAATACTCAAAATATTAATTGAATGAATAAAAACAACTTTGATTTCACAGTGTTAGAGAATTGGTGGTTTCAGTCTCTTTCAACCAAGAATAAAAAGACCAATAAAAAGAAAAGAAAACAAACAAGAAAAAAAACAGAGAGTTGCGGAAGAGAAGGGGGCAGCCCCTTGTAAGAAAGGAACAGGTCTGGCGGCAGCCACCAGAGAGGGAGAGAGCTGCTGTGCGCTCATTTTAATAAAGCTAAACTAGTGTGCTAAACTCATAAAATCTCCTAAACTTGCTATACTGTTATAAAATTACCTCACACAAATAAAAAGATTCAAAATAACTAGAAGGTTTCCAAGTTGTGAGCCAAGTAATGCTCCAGAACATCAGCAGCAACTTCAAGCTGAAATTCGACCTTGATACAGCCATGATTTCTTAAAATTCAAAGGATTATAGTTGTAAAACTCTTTCTTAGCTTCGAAATGACACCTGAATCGCATAAAACGGACATCTACAGCCAAAGATATGTCCAAAATACGGCAACTACTTCTGAACCAGCAATAACTCGCAAATCGCAACTTTGAAGCTAAATTTGACCCCCTTAACATGTAAAATGGGAATCACTCAATTCTGATCTCTATAGCTCTAGATATGATTTTTCTACTGGAACATCGTCAATCTGTCAGAATCCTGAAAGAACACAAGTAAATTAAAACTTGTAAAATTGCAAATTAAATATACTTTCAATCAATTGAGTTCAATGCTCTAAGCTACAAAATTCACTCAAAATATATCTTTAAGATTCAAAACATATTAAAATATACTAAATATGAGAGAAATAAATATGATAAATATAAGCTTATCACTGGTATTAAAGCTTGTAAAGGAAACAAGTGAAGGAAAGAGATTGTCGATGGTTCTATTTTGTTCCCATCTATTTTGTTCCCCTCCACCCCTCCTGGTTTGAAAAAATGTTGGATGTAATATAAATTCTTACTAGATACTTATTCAACAATACAACAAGTAAGTACTCACTCAATTTCACAAAAATTGATCATTTTAAAATTTACAATAATTAATTTATAATTTTATTTCTTTCAAAATTTATTATAAAAATATGAATATTTTATATGAAAATGAAACTCTAAAAATTATAGTTTATAACTGTCTTTTTTTAATTTTTTTAATATATATTAATATGAATATGTTCAAATCAAATTTTAATAAAAAAAATAAAATGGTCAATTAATGTGAAACGGAAGAAATAAATTATTTAAACTGAAATTAACTTTGTATTCTCAAACATATCACTTAATGCCAATAATTGCTTTAAATTTTGGCATTTATAGCATTACTTGCTTTTGTTTCGTTCACTCCCATTGTTGATTTGTCTGGCCACTATATTGCTTACTTTTGTGGCCATAGAGACATGAAAAGACCTATTTTTTATTCTAGCCCACCAGTTACAACATCTGCTTCGCCCCCTGAGTTGGGGGTGGGCGTGGGGGACCGGGGTTGTTCGGGTCCCATCTCTTTTTCCATGTTTCCTTTGCTTCTGTTGCTCTGTCACCCACTCTCCCATACCCATATTCTTCAATTAACCAGTCCACGTCCCTTTCTTGAAGTGTCGTACTAGTTTGCTTTGCTATGTTGCTCTATTTTCCAAGTTTATTTTTCATCTTTCCACTGAAATAACAAAAAGAATCAAACACATAAATATAAATTTAATATGGTTTGACTCTTCAAATGTCTATATCAATAACTAAGATAAATTAATGCAAATAAAATATAGAGATTACAGTAGAAGTATACCATTAGTGATCATGACACTTTACGAATCCTCTACAAATTATTGACTCAATATTGTTCACTCACACAATTATAAAATATGATAATGACAAGAGACTTACTATCCTACTCCTCTCCACCTTTGAACCTTTTTACCTTTTGAGATCCTTGCATTTTACCTCTTCCTTTTTCTATTTTTTTTGGTAGAATTAATGCATGAAAAAGGGGAAAATAGAGTCATACAAGCAAAAAATAACATCAATTTTTCTCTCATACTCAAACCCTACAACAACATGATTTTTTATAGGTTATACCTTAAGCAAATAAGAAAACTAAAACCAAAATCTTTAAACTTCTTGAATTAGATCTAACAAACACAACAATCTGTACCTTAGCTCAAATTCTTCACCGTAAATATGAACTCTAAAACCATTAGCACAAATATGAGCAATAGAAATACAAAATCATAATCACAGATACGAACACCACAAACATCACCAAAATATGAACATAATAATGAACTTAAGAATACAAATAACACAAGCATGGCTTCAAACACCAACTGATGCCCGTCGGCATCTTTGTTATATGACATGCTGGGCCTGAGAGAGACTTCCAATGATAAGGTGTCTATAAGATCTTGAAGAAAGTGGGTTAGGAGCTCCCCGGAGTATGTTTCCGGGGGAGGAGCCTCCGATGCCCAAATCAGTATATGGGAGAGAAGTTGTTTAAGAACAGAGAGTATAAAACGGAGAGTCTCGTGTACCTTACTTGGGAGCCTCCCAAGTATTTATAGGAGGATGGACGAAGAAGGTCGTTTAACACAACCTGTTCAGATCAGGACACATGTTTGGCTAGATTTGATTCATACATTCGGAGACAGGCATCTCCAACTGGCCACAGGCAGTTCTAGCCAGAGGGTAAGGGAGTGTGTGAGGCTTTTGCATCAGATATTCCTCAACCATATTTTTCGTTTCTCCGTAAAACCCTTTCGGCAGTATGAGACCCCTTCAGGAAGAGATTTCCCCCGAGGGCTACTAGAGAAGGCCCTTTGGATGGGTGGACCATCTTTGGGAGACATTTTCATCTGTCGAGGGTGGTAGGTCCAAATTTTTGAGGCTGGTAATTACCTCTCCGAGGGTGGTAAAGAGTCTTTCTTCGAAGTCTAGCGTGTTAGGCTACCAAAGTTGGTCGTGTGAATTCCCGAAGGTGGTGAGGAGTCCTTTTCCTGAAGTCAGCTATATGTATTATCGAGGGTGATGGAGAGATTCCTCCCAAGGTTGGTGTTATAAAACTCCGAGGGTGGTGTTAGGTTCCTCCGAGGGAGAATGTTTTTGTGGGCGATAGCCCTTTGGCTATCACATGCCCCCCTCTTTAGTACCGAAGTTGTGCCTTCGATACTGATCATCTGGGAGCATGTTTGCTAGAATCCTTCCCTTTGGGAAGCTATAGCTATCCCTGGTAGAAGAACTCCTTTTATTCGGGGTCATCTCCTCCGTGCAACTAGCTATCTTGGCTTAAGACACTCCGATTTAGTACTTTGGCATTTTGTTTATGTAGTATCTCTTGGCACATTTTCTTACTTTTGGCGAGGTCGCACCTTTGGAATATAAGGAGTTATTCTGTCCTTATCCCCAATCCTCGATTTAACCAAGGTTGCTTCTTCGAAGGCGAGGAGTTACTGCCTTTTGCCAGTGAACCATCCTGTCTTTTGACGGGGAAGTCACGTTACTTCGGGATAGGCAATATAGGCCTGTTAGTGTTAGAAGGCGTGCCCTTGTTTCTCACTTCATGTGACATATGTCATCATATCAGTGGTGAACAGTCACGTCCGTTACATCAATTACGTCCCTTTGCTTGCAAAGGGTCATTATGGCGACGCTTCGTCTATCTCCCTCAGTTTATATCAAGCCTTTCTCATTAAGAGTTTCCTTACTTCCTCTACTTTCATTTCTTTTGCTTTTGGACTTCCTTTCACTTTCTAGCTTTCTTTTACGGCGGTGTTAGCGGTGGAGCGATTTCCAGCAAGTTTCACAGCATTTTCTAAAGTTTCACCTATTTCCCAAATAGGTGGGTTTCCTTCCAAGGTTGCTCTTCTTCTTCCTTTCTCCTTTCTTTTTCCTTCATTTGTCTGAGGTTAGGGTCTTAGTCACAAAAGTTGTCAGCCGAACAAGCTAAGGTTTTAATTTTTTCTGAGAGTTGGATCCTTCTTAACTCCCATATGAGTTGTGCGACTTTGAAGAAGTTGGAGAAATGGAGAAAAAAGTTCTTTCTTCCTTCCTATGCAAAAATTAGGCTGCCCGGTCACAATGAGTTGAGCTACCTTCCTCAGCCGAAGGAGGTTATCGTCTTCATAGCGCAATTGAAGGCGGGTCTCCGTTACCTTCCTTTAAGGGTGGTCTCTAACTTTTGCTATTTCAATGGCATAGCCATTAATCAGATGCCTCCGAACTCGTATGCCTACTTTAATGCCTTCCTTTGTATGTGTGGGGTTTTCAAAATCGTTCCACACTTTATCTTCTTTCTCCAATACTACAAACTTCATCTTATCCCAAAGAAGGGATTTTAGTTCTTACTCCCTCGGGGATCTAGGAGCAAGAAATTTACATTCACCTTCGCCACTAAATACAGCTGGCAAGGATGGCAGAAGAAGTATTTCTTCATGGAGATTGATAAGAAGTGGAAAGATCTTCCAACTCAATGGGCTTCAGGTACTCTGGCTATCGATGTAGTGGATCCGAGCAAGTTGTTAACTCTAGAACTGGAATCTCAGTTTGAGGAGTTCGACAGCCGTGTTCAGGCCATCGCGGATTGGGATGCCGAGGCACCTTGCGCTCTCTCTACCCATTCCCCATTAGATGGAGTTTTATGACCGAAAAGGTTCTTTGGGAGCTTGGGGTTACCTCCAAACACGTTACCAACATAGATATGCCAAAGCCATTGGTGGACGGAAAGAAGGCGTAGCTTGTTATGCTCCTCCAGGGCGAACTCTCTTACTCCGGCCTTGTAGAAAGTAAGCTGATACTTCAACCGTAATGTTATAATTTTTTATACTTACACTGATCTTTTTTCCATCGTAAAGATGGGCGATAAGTCCACAACCTTCTACAAGATTTTGTTTCTCAGCCAAGTCAAGAAAGAGGAGTAGAACAAAAAGACTTCAAAGAGAAAAAAGGGGCCAACTGGCCTATCTTTAGCGCTGAAGTTGAAGAAAACCAAGGAAGATTCATTGTCCCCTCCCCAGAAGGCCAAATTGAGGTGCTGGACCAAACACTTGTGGGTGTAGACACGTCCTCAGGCACAGCCATCTTCTTGACCCTCTAAGTCCCAATGCTGCAACTGAAACGTTAGGGACCTCATTGGGGGAGATTTCGGCAGAGGAGGCCCAGGAGAGGCGAAGGCGTAAAAGGAAAGAGATCCTTCCCAAAGTACTTGATGTAAGTGATTCTAACACAAAACTTGCACTAGGTTTGTCTCTTACATCTATGAGTTTTGGATTTTTCAGTATTTTAGACCTTGCAGATGAATAGCTAAGAGATAATTTAATAAGGGAACTTCGGCTTGACTTTGCAAAGCATAAGGCCCAAACTGTGTGGATGACGGACCACCTTTGGTGGAGAGCCATTCGGGACTCAAAGATTCTAAAGGACAAGGTCCTGAAGGAACCTTTCTGAACCTTCATCTAGGACATGGACCTTTTTTAGGAAGACTGTCAGAAAATGGTCCTTCAGATGGCGAGGGGCATCATGACCAACGCCACCTTCCAACACTGATTGAGGACTACCTGAACGAGGAGAACCTTGCCGTTCGAATGACTGAACATGCTACTCAGGTGACCTCTAGTACTTAAAAAATTTTGATTTCTCAAAGTCTTTAAATTTGTTGTGGCTCACATCAGGTATTTTCCACTTGTAGCTACTAGTATACGGAGGCTACTTTCGGGCTTAGGTGGTCAAACAGTCTGCCATCCATAGTCAGTCAGAGGAGAACTTGGCTAAGGCCAAGGAAATGTTTGTGAGCTCATGCATGAAATATAGCGAGGTTAACAAGATTGCATGGGAAGACCTGGCCAAGCTTCACCAGGAAGTTCTGGAGAGGCAGAGGAGGCTACTTGATGAATGTTCCTCGAAGATCTCTAACCTCGGTGCGAAGGTGGTCAAGCTGAGCTCTAAAGGGGAAGCCCTTCGAAAGGAGAAAGATGACGCAGTAGCTGACCTTACCAAGTCATTGGAGATCAACATCGAAATCCTTGTCGAAATCGAGCGGTTAGAGAAGTAGAATAAAAAGAATAAGAAGAAGGTGGAGAAGAAGGTCGAGGCACTGAAGAAGGAGTTGGAGGACCTTAAGGCTGAGAAAGCTAAGGCAGATGAGGCAACAAAGTCTTCATTCCAAGATGGCTTTTGCCTTGCTCGTCATCAGGTCCTTTAGCAATACCCCGACATCCATGTATTCTTCTTAAGTGCCCTTGACATCCTCGAAGGACCATCTTCGCCATGGTCAAAAATTGATTACTTTGACCTTCCTACTCCACTTTCCTTAGCGAAAGATGCAAGTGATGAAGATGAGGATGACGCCGAAGGTGGTGACCCCGAAGATGCAAATGGCAAGGACCATGAAGATGTTTCTAATAACCCATAGGATGTAGTGGTTTTTTTTTTGTACGTCCTTTCTTAATGGAACTTTATTTCCAAAAAATTTTGCAAAGTCCTTGATGGATATGACCTCTGTACGACCTTTGATGTTTAACCATCTTTGACTAGCTTACCATATTCGGTAACGTAGGGCTCAACACCTTCGGTCGCATACTACCTTAAAAAATTTACCAAGGATTCACAACCTTAGTCTTTTCGGAAGGTAATGTCCAATTATCTTCAGCAAGTTATGGACATCCTTCTAACTGTTTTAAGAATAGAATCAACTACTTTTGGTTAACCGTGTTCGGAAATAACCATATTTAGTCAACCATACTTGGACAACTTGCTCCATAAAAAATACTTAGGTACCTTCAGGATTAACCACATTCGGTCATCCACCTTTGGCCATACTAGTACAATATCATTTATGTACTTTTAGGAGCAACCATATTCAGTTAAACTCATTTGGAGAATTCTAAGTGTAAAATTTTTTCAAAAAGTCAGAATGCCATGTGTTCTTCAACTCTTCTCCTTCTACATTTCTGAGCTTATAGACCCCTGGCCGAACTTCCTTGAAGACTAAATAATGCCTCTCCTAATTCACCCGAAGTACGCCATGAGATGGTCTTCGAGAATCCAGTTCAGCTTTTCTGAGAATGAAGGTCCCCTTTCTTAATCCCTTTAGGTTTAACATGCAAGTTCGTAGCAATTCCTACCTTATGCTGAAAGACTTTTCTTCTGAGTTCAGTCATTTCTCTATGTTTGTCAATCATGTCTAACTTAGCTCTTAGCCCGAGGTTGTTCCCTTCTTTGTCAAACACCGTATTTTGATAAACGGTTGTATGACTTCGATAGAGATAATGGCCTTAGTGCCAAAGAAAAGTGAGAATGGTGTTTCTCCAATAGCTCTTCTAGGGGTTGTTTGATGACTCCATAGCACACTCGGGAGTTCCCCTAGCCATTTTCCCTTAGCTTCTTTCAACCTTTTTTTTAGACTGATAGCCGAAGGGCTATTACCTCTGAAGGATTCCCAAGCTTGCTCAATGAGCACCACCCTCGGATAACATATACGACCATCCTCGGGAAAAAGGGCTAACACAAACCTTGGAAGGTACTTGGCCTTGACCTTGGTTACTAACAACCATCCCCAGGATTGGCTAAACCGACCTCGGGAGAACATACATACTACCACCTTCGGATATTTGAGGCCACCAACTTCGGGAGAGTGCATCTCCATCCCCGGCAAGGGATAGCGCCTCCCAAAGGTGCATCACCCAGCCAAAAGGACCTCCCCGAAAGGGACTTCCTGTCCCAAAGGAGTCTCATATCCTGAAAGGGTCTACTTCCCTGAAGACATCTAGGAGCTATGACAAAGACGGTTGAAGAGCCTCTAACACAGAGGCCTTCCACACGGTGAAGAAGCCTTTGACACAACCCTCGCACACAGCCTCGAGCTCTTGCCAGAATGGCCTATGGACAGCTGGAGATACCCATCTCTGAAGGCACGGACCACATCTGACTACACACATGTCATGATCAGAACATGCTATGCCAAACGGCCTTCTCTATACGTGATAGCTGAAGTGCTATTGCCCCTTAAACCTGTGAACTTTGGCTAGATACCACACTCGGGAAATCGAGCGTCACCCGTAAGGACTACCAGTACCAACCTGGGAAAAAGGGACTCTGACGCCTTGGGCATACGACCTCGGTGGCCCACCAGCACCCCTGGGAATGACAGTACTGACCTCGGGAAAATAGCGCGTCACCTCCCTCGGAAAAGCGGCCAAGCCAGCTTCGGGGGAGAAGGACTGGCCACATTCGGCAGAAGAAAATCCCCCCGAACGAGGAGCTTCAGTGCTAAGGAAACCCTCGAACTACTGACACGACTTTGTGAGAAGGGTCCTTATTCCGAAGGGTGACCTCAACTGAAGGGACCTCGGGAGTACGACAGAAGCAATTAAGGAGTCTCTGACATGTCGCCCTCACATGCTACACGCCGCCCTCATATGCGCTCTGACATGCCGACGCCGCCTACATCTTGTCATGTAGGGCTATTCCAGTCCTAGCCCATGGCCCGAGAAGCCTGCTGGCGGCTAGAGGCCCCTATGCCTAAAAGTACAGATTATATCCGACCGAACATGTGTCGCAATCTAAACGGACCACACCCTCCTTTATATACTAAGGAAACAGCCTCAGCGAGGGATGGCTCCTCCCCCAAAAAAATGTAAAACAGGCAAGAATCTTTGACCTCCAATACTTTCTCTCCACCTCCAAAACACTGACTTGGGCGTCGGAGGCTCCTCCTCCGAAAAAAACTCTAGGGACCTCCTAACCCCTATTTTCTGAGTGTTTCAGGCTGATTCTCCTGGGAAATCTCCACTTCAGACGTTTTCCCTCACTAGAAGTCCCTCCCGGTCTCACCATGTCACACAACGAAGATGCTGTAGGGCATTATTTGGCACCGTCTGTGAGAACCAACCCCCTAGGTTGCCGTCGTTGAAACTCGGTGTTCCAAGGACAAAGGACTCCCCAAGTCCCTATCCGCACCAGGGGTTCAACCGGCAACCGAACAAACTGCAGTAGGGACTTCCTTGCCTGAGGATGAACGTGTTCTAACTATTACCATGGGCTTCCTGCGTGAGTTCCAACACTCGGTCATGGCTGAAATGATGCAGCAGTTAGACCGAAGATGGCCACAGCCAATCCCGGGTCGAGGGCTTTCTTCACCAACACCTCGTCGGGAGAAGAGTCCCAGCTCAACTCACCAGAGTTCGGGAAGCGGGGATCAACGTGATGAGTCCTCGACGAAAAATGTACCCCTCAGGACACGACCTACGGGACAAACAGGGCCAAAATGACCCAGAATTCCCCACCGAAGGAGTTCTTCACCTGAAGAAAAGTCACCATCTCCTCGGCGCCGAAGTCACTCCCAAAAAATGAGACGTCATTCTTCGTTCCCGGAGGCCTCTAGACAGCAGGAAGAAGAGCCCAGTGCCACACTCCTCATGGAAAAAATCCTAAAGAGGCTAGAAAAAGTGGAGAGACAGGTAGCTCGGAAACCCGTCTAGGCTAGGTTGTCAGAAACCTTCAATGGAGACAAATCACCGTTCACCCGAGCGGTGGTCGAAGCACCCATGCCGAGTGACTTTCGGGTACCTCGGTTGGAGACCTACGATGGCTGGACTGACCCCCAGGCCCATCTGACCAAATACAAGCGCAGCATGGTATTGCACGGTGCTGATGACGCCACCTTGTGCAAATTTTTGAGGTCACCCTTGCTGGACCCGCAACGGCATGGTATAACTCACTGGCTCCTGGAACCATCATGGAGTTCCAAGAGCTGTCTACTGCCTTCACGCAGCAATTCATCGGAAGTCGGCCAACGGCGAAGATGCCAGTCCAAATGTTTGACATAGCGTAGAAAAATGGAGAAACCATTCGCGACTATGTCGAAAGGTTCAACCGAGAAGCCTTAAGTGTTCCAGACTTCAGGCCAGAAATACGTATCCTGGCCATGACACGAGGACTTCGGAGAGACTCCCAGTTGTTATATGAATTCTCCAAGGATCCCCTCGACACACTCGGTGAATTTTACCGGAGGGCCGAACAGCACATGACTGCTGAAGAACTGAGAATGGGAGGCCCAAAACTTGATCACATTCGCACCGAGGGGCCGAGCCAGCAAACTCGCTACCCAACCGAATCAGGCGGACGACCTTGGAAGCTTAAGGGAAGGAAGCCATTGCCTTTCACTCCCCTGAACACCAGAAGGGCGAACATCCTTATGGCGATGGAAAGGCAAGGAACTCAGATCCAACGACCGAAGGCCATGACCTCGGACAACAAAAAGAACATGAAGAATTTTTTCCAATTCCATCGGGACCACGGGCACAATATCGAGGACTGCTTCCAACTAGGGAAATACATAGAATCCCTGATAAAGCAAGGTCAACTTTGACATTACCTACGGATGCCTTCCCCAAAGGGAAGAAGAGAAGAGGAGGGGAAAGGAGATGACGAGGAGTATGACTCTGACAGACGCCGGAACCGAAGTCCAAAAAGGCGTCCGCCACCCCCGGCAGGAGTGATACAAATGATCACAACAGGACTACCGTCGGCAGAAAGGAAAAGGAAAGCCAAGGAGATTTCGGTGATGGAATACGAGAACCCATCAAAAAAGCTTGTTTGGAAAGATGGGTCCACCGTCATATTTCCTCATGATGATCCGCTGCTGGTTATGGCAAGGGTAGGAAGCTGGGACGTTAAGAGAGTACTGCTCAATGATGGTTCAAATGCGGACATCTTATTCTCACACCTACTACCGAGTTTGGGTATATTAAGGAGCGACCTCAAGTTCGTCACTTCTCCTACTTTTGGAGTGGGACCATTCGAACTCTCCGTCCTTGACCAGATTGATCTTCCCTTGATGCTAAGGGGAACTTCAATAAACAACAAAGACGACCTGTTTGCCTCTATAATGACAAGGTTCATCGTCATAGATGTCCCTTCGTTATATAACGCCATTCTTGGGAGGCAAACTCAAGGGAACCTCCACATCTGCCCGGATGTAAAGTACCTAACTATCACCTTCGCCACCAAGGATGGAGATGCTGAGATCTTCATCGACCAGGGGGAGGTGAGGAAGGTGTTTGTCAAAGCGAGGAAAGCCCCGGTGACAAACTGCGTGTAGACTACAGAAACAAAGGTCGCACTCACAGAAGAGTCAAAAGGAGAAGGAACAGAAGATTCTGAGAAAATAGGAATGGAAGACATAGAGCTTGTCCCAGGCCGGAATACCCGAATAGGGAAAAAATTGGCCGAAGGTCACAAGGAAAAATTTGTATCTTTCCTGCTAATGAATAAAGATATGTTTGCCTACTCACCGAAAGACATGCCTGGGGTAGACCCTTGCATAATATAGCATAGCCTTAAACTGAGCCCAGAGGCAAAGCCCGTTCGCCAAAAAAAGTGAAGCCTCTCAGCACACAAGAACAACTTCGTCAAAACCGAAGTCCAGCACTTGATAGATGCGGGCGTAATTAGGGAGGTCAAATACCCCGAATGGCTAAGCAATGTGGTTATCGCCACAAAAGAAGGGAGCGACAAGCTCCAAATGTGCATTGACTTCCGAAACGTAAATGATGCTTGCCCTAAGGATTCGTATGCTCTCCCGCCAATAGATCAGTTGGTAGACTCGACCGTTGAATATGGACTCCTGAGCTTCCTCGACGCCTTCAGTGGGTATCATCAAATCAGGATAGACCCCGAACATGAGGAAAAAACCGCCTTCATCACCAAAGGCGGTAAATATTGCTACGTCAAAATGCCCTTCGGGCTTAAAAATGCAGGAGCCACCTACTAGAGGCTAATGAACAAGGTCTTCAATGACCAAACAGGGAGGAACATGGAAGTCTATGTTGATGACATGATAGTTAAGAGCAAATTGCCTGGCAGTCATATTGCAGATTTGGGAGAAACTTTCCACCAACTTAGAGCATTCGGAATTCACCTCAATCCCAAAAAATACGTCTTCGGCGTAAGCTCAGGCAAGTTCCTCGGATTTATGGTATCGAAAAGAGGTATCAATGCCAACCCAAAAAAGTCAAAGCGCTACTTGAATTCCGAACTCCTGTTACAACAAAGGATGTACAAAGGCTCACTGGGAGAATAATGTCCCTTAGCAGATTCATTTCCAGGTATGGGGATCGCTGCCGAGCATTTTTTAAGGTCCTCACCAAGGCAGCAAAAAATGGTGGCGACCTCAGAAACGATGACTATCCTTGGAACGAGGATTGCCAAAAGGCCTGGGAAGAGCTCAAAGTCTATGTAGCTCGTCTGCCCACTCTTCAGCAACCATGAAAGGGAGAACCCCTTGTACTATACCTCACCGTTACGGAAAAAGCACTGAGTTTGGTTCTCGTGAAGGAAGAGGGGGCGGAACAATGGCCAGTATACTACGTGAGCAAGTCCCTACATGGCGCCAAAGTCAGGTATCTCCTGCTACAAAAGCTATCTATGCCCTGGTGCTGGCAAGCAGAAGATTGCGTCCATACTTTCCAGCTTACCCCATTATTATCCAAAGTAACCTACCTCTTCGGGATGTCATGAAAAGAGTAGACCATTCAGGAAGGCTTTCCAATTGGTGCATAGAGCTCGGCGAGTATGATATCACTTATGAGCCAAGGAAAGCAATAAAAGCCCAAGCTCTAGCGGACTTCATTGCTGAAGTACCCGTTGCCGAAGGTGATCAATCAGACCTCGGCAAAAGTGAGCCAGAATGGACTCTGTTTATAGATGGGGCCTCCGGCTCCGAACACTAGGGAGCTGGGGTAATTATTTGCGGTCCTGAAGGTTTGGAAGTCATGAAAGCCATCAAATTTGGGTTTATCATCACCAACAATGTGGCAGAATACGAAGCTCTCATATTAGGGTTACGCCTGGCTAGAAGGATTGGTGTAAGAAACTTAAAAGCCCACAGTGATTCCCAGCTAGTGGAACGGCAGATGGCAGGGGACTATAGCGTGAAGGATCCGACTTTGGCAAAATATCACGAGTTCGTATCAAAGCTCATCCACGAGTTCGACACGGTACATATTGAAAATGTACCTCGTCGAGACAATACCTAAGCGGACAGCATGGCCAAATCAAAAAGGTTCATCAAAGTGTTGAGCCACCCGAGCATAGCGACGCTGAGCATAGCAACCTCGGAAAAAGGGTGGAAAAATCCTATAAAGAGGTATCTTACAACCGCAGAGCTTCTCGATGATCCTCACGAAGCGGCAAAAGTGCAAAGACGTTCCGGACGATATTTCCTAATTGGGGAAGAATTATACCGACAGGGGTATGCGAGTTCGCTACAAAGGTGTGTCAGCGAAGAAGACGGTACAATAGTTCTCGAAGAAGTCCACGAGGGGGCTTATGGTTCCCACATCAGAACTGACGCCATGGCGGCAGTAATACTCCGCTAAGGGTACTTCTGGCCTACCCTAAAAAAGGACGTAAGGCAGTTTGTTCAAAAATGTGACAATTGCCAAAGACACTCCAGCGTCCAAAGGCTGCCCTCAGAATTAATAACCTCGGTAGACTACCCCTGTCCCTTTGCAGTTTGGGGCATAGACCTCATCGGGCCACTCCCGACGGCACCTGGAGGAGTGAACTTCTGCGTAGTGGCAGTGGATTACTTCACTAAATTGGTCGAGGCAGAACCCTTAGCAACCATTTCGGCAAAGGATATACAAAAATTCATCTGGAAGAACATTATATGCAGATTTGGCATACCGAGGGTGATAGTGGCCGATAATGGTTCCCAATTTACGGACAAGGGATTCCAAGAATTCATCACCAACCTCGGAATAAAAATGCACCTCGCCCCAGCAGCTCATCCCTAGAGCAACGGACAAGTAGAGGTATCCAAGAGAACCATAAAAACAAGGTCTGAAAAAAAGCTTGGGGGAAGCAAAGGGAAAGTGGCCAGGAGAACTTCCTAGTGTGCTATGGAGTAATCGGACAACACCCCGAAGTGCCACGGGTGAGACACCTTTCTCGCTCGTCTTCGGCACAAAGGCCATTATCCCTATTGAGGTAGTACATGTTAGTGTTGTGCCCAAAAGGCCAATCATGAGATGATTGTATTTTTGCACATTGACTCATGATATTTTATTAAGGCATTAATCCAGCAATTATGTTTGTTGTTTTATTTCTATGTAACTTAACAAACATAATTGTAACCTTAGAATAATGATATTCTCAAACGTCCCTAGTCTAATATTATTGTGGAGCGGGTTGCAATAATACATAACGGCTAGCATATGTGGAGACTAATATGAGATATGTAGTCTGCATATTGGTACAAGTTGGAGAACTTATGTACTGGACCGACCCACCATGAGAACACTACATGGATCGTTACATGAGTGTCATAAGTGATTCTCATAGTGATCATGGTATATGTAGTCCTTCGACCTAAGATCATCAAGGTTCCTTACATGTGAGTCACTTGCTTTGATACTTTCCTTTGTTGCTCGTAACTGAGTGAACTTGAATGAGGTCATTGGGTATGTCACATATCATGCGGAGGGCTTTGTGTGATCAAGATGGGATTTGTCCCTCCTATGTAACGGGAGACTGTTGCAAGATTTCTGGGCCCCTTGATAGAGTTCCGAATATGGCGAAAAATGCATGGCCATACTTCGAAGAGCCCTTGACCGATGAGTTGATGATGGGCACAACGAGATCTGGACGATATGTCTTAAGTTGGGGAAGAATTATACTTGAAGGGGTAATTACGAGAAACCCGCTACAAAGATTGTGTCAGTGAAGACGACGAGTGGATAATTCTCGAAGAAGTCCATGCTAAGGGGCTTGTGGTTCCCACATCAACTGACAATGGCCCTATAGTAATACTCCGCCAAGGGTACTTCTGGCCCAATCCTAAGAAAGGACACAAGGCAGTTTGTCCAAAAATGTGACAATTGCCAAAGACACTCCAGCGTCCAAAGGCTGCCTTCGGAATTAATAACCTCGGTAGACTACCCCTGTCCCTTTGCAGTTTGGGGCATAGAACTCATTGGGCCACTACCGACGGCACCTAGAGGAGTGAAGTTCTGCGTAGTGGCAGTGGATTACTTCACTAAATGGGTCGAGGCAGAACCCCTAGCAACCATTTCGGCAAAGGATATACAAAAATTCATCTGGAAGAACATTATATGCAGATTTGGCATACTGAGGGTGATAGTGGCCGATAATGGTTCCCAATTTATGGACAAGGGATTCCAAGAATTCATCACCAACCTCGGAATAAAAATGCACTTCGCCTCGGGTGCTCATCCCCAGAGCAACGGACAAGTAGAGGTATCCAACAGAACCATAAAAGAGGGTCTGAAAAAGAGGTTGGGGGAAGCAAAGGGAAAGTGGCCAGGAGAACTTCCTAGTGTGCTATGGAGTTATCGGACAACACCCCGAAGGGCCACGGGTGAGACACCTTTTTCGCTCATCTTCGGCACAGAGGCCATTATCCCTATCGAGGTAGTACAGCCATCAGTCAGAATACAAGTGTTCGACGAAGGAGGGAACGACCTCGGATTGAGAACTAAGCTCGACCTGATTGACGAACACAGAGAGGTGGCTGAACTCAGAAGGAAGGCCTTTCAGCAAAGAGTGGCCACAGCCGCGAACTTGCGCGTTAGGCCAAAAGGAATAAGGAAAGGAGACCTCGTTCTCCGAAAGGCCGAATTCGAACCCCGAAGGCCATCCCATGGGGTACTTCGGGCGAACTGGGAAGGGCCTTACTTGGTCCTTGATGAAGTCCGAAATGGAGTCTATAAGCTTGGCGACGCCGAAGGTGGAGAATTGAAAAATACATGGCACTCGGACGCCTTGAAGAAATTCTATACTTAGAATTTTGGTAAGAAATTGTACAAGTTAGAAAAAGTTTCTAAGTATAGAAATTTTCTTCCACCAAAGAATTCTCGCCGAACAAAGCTTAAGCAAAAAGCTTGCGAAAGTCACGTATTCCTTCTGAAGTTGATTGGGTCATTCTCCCAAAAAGTAAATCCATCACAAGTAGGCCCAAAAGTAGGCTAAAATTTCGCTTAAGGGAATTCGTCGAAATTGAACGTTTTTCCGAAGACGACTAACAAAGCAAGCAAAACCTATTTTCTGAAGTCCCATGACCGAAAGTGGTCGGGATAACTGGGAAATAAAAATTACTGCTCGAAGACTTAACCAAATTCTAAAGGAAGGAAAAATTTCATTGAAGAAGGCCTTATTACAAGGAGGAGGTTATAAGAAGAAAAATTACAAAAGAAAAAGAAGAAGGCAAAGGCCCTAGAACATCTAAGGGATCCCGGTGTCATGGGAGGCTCCAGCTCTTGTGTATTTAGCCACCACCTTCGGTGCCGAAGAAGGGGCAAATGGCAGGTTGAGGAGCTCGATTTTTGACCTAGTCCACCGAGGCCCCTCGGGAATGTCCAGGGCAGCCAGAAAGGAAAGGTCGAGATCTGGGTATTTCTTCATAACTTGATGACGAGCCAGACAGAAGCCGTCCTGGAAGGCAACCTTGGTCGCCTGGATGGCCTTGTCTTTCTCAAGGGACAAGTCTTCTACTTCGTTTTGAAGATCAGCAACCTCATTCTCCAGCGCCTTCACTTTCTTCTTCTTCTTTGGCTCATTCTTCAGAGCCTCGACCTCGGCTTGAAGCTCGGCGTTATCAGCGAGCGCCTTCGCCAAGAGAGCAGAGTCTTCCTCTTTTCCCTTTTAATAGGCCTCGTTGGCCGAAGTTAGACTCACTACCTTCGCGCCGAGGTCGGACATCTTCTGGGAAAAATCATTCAAGAGCTCTTCCTGGCCCTTCAAGAATTCCTCCCGAAGTTTGGCAACCTCCTCCTTGGCTATCCGGCTCAACTCTGCATTTTTGACAACAGGGTTGGCGCAGAAGACCTTGGCCTTCTCCAAATGATCTTCGGCCCAAGTTCGGACCGAAGATTGCTTTGCTACCCAAGCCTGAAGGTATCCACTATACCCCAGGAGCTACAAAAAAGGAAAAGATACTTAGTCAAATCTGCATAAGGAAACCAAATACTTAGAAAAATGGGGAGAAAAAATAAAAAGGGCCTGAAGAAGTACCTGGGCAACATGCTCGGAAATTTTTGAGGCGAGGGTCTCTTTGTTGGCGCACTCTTCGGCAACCGCTTTGAAGGAAGCCTGGGTGAGTACGCCCCTTGCCATTTGGGGAGCCATTTGCTGGCAGTCCTCGGAGAACAAATTCATGTCCTCCGTGAAAGACCAGAAAGGCTCCCTCGGAACCTTGTCCTTCGGGATGTGGGAGTCCCGAAGAGCCCACCTTCGGGCATGGTCCACCATCCAGGATGAGGGCGCCAATTTTACTATAAAGTTAAAATACAAGTCTCGTTAAGACAAAGTCTCTTAGTCATATATCTACAAGATTAAGAGTAAAAGTGTCTAAGGGATAAACCTGGCGTAACCTCAGCGACGTCGTCGTTAGAGTCCCTAACCTCTTCCACCTCGGCAGGGGCATGTTTGCCCTTGCTTCTTCGGCCTTCTTTGAGCTCCTCAGCAGAAGGGTCTACTGCCGAAGAACCCAAAAGATCTACCGATGTGGCGGGACTCCGAGAAACCACATTGGTGGCCACCTTAGTCGGTAGGACGGTTAGGACCTCGAGCTCGCCACCAACCTCCTCCACGTCCTCCGGTGGTGGGGGAAGGGCGTCCTTCTTCACATTCTTGGCCGAAGACAGCCCACTCCCAGATTTCTTACGCCTCTTGGAGGCACCCTTCTTTGTATATTCCCACTTTTCGGCTTGGCTGAGAAAGAGGGACTTGTAATAGGCAGCTGACTCGTCGCCCATCTCTGAAAAAAAGGAAAACATCAGTGTAAGTCCAGACGGATACTTATACTAAAAACTTTGGAAGGAAACTTACTTTCGAAAAAGGCTTCATAAGTGAGCTCCTCCCGAATAAGCATCACCAGCCAAGACTCCTTCCCGTCAATGGCAGGAGCTGGCATGTCGAGGTCCGTCTTATGCTCCTTAACTACCCCCAGCTCCCGAAGGACCTCCTCGGTCATAAGTCTCCACATGATAGGGAAGGGGTAGAGCGAGCGTGGAGGGACTTCGGCATGCTAGTCGGTGACAGCACGGATACATTTATCGAAGTCTACAAACCTCGCCGCCAACTCGGGAGTTAGCAACTTTTTGGGGTCCACGACATCCGTCTCCAGCTTTCCCCAAGCCCACTTAGTCAGAACATGCGACCAAGCCTCCGCCACTTTTAGGAAGAAAAACTTCCTTTGCCACCCTCGCCAACTATTTTTAGTGGCGAAGGTGAACATGTATTTCTTGCTCCCAGATCCCTGGGGTAGCATGAAATAGAAGCCACTATTCGGGACCGGATAGAGCATGTAATACTGCATGAATAGGATGAAGTGGGGTTTTATTCCGAAGACCCCACACATGCAGAGGAAGGCGTTAAAATAGCAGTATGAGTTGGGAGGAAGCTGATTCACGGCTATGCCATGAAATTGGCAAAAGTTGCAAATCATCCTTGGTGGAGGAAACCAAAGTCCGGCCTTCAGTTGGGCTTGGAAAATGGTAACCTCGTCATCATGGTTCATAAAACTAAAATGGCCGAGACGAGGTAACCTTGTGACGGCATAGGAAGGAAGAAAGAATTTGGTTGTCCACTTCGCTAGTTTTGCCAGAGTGGAGCAATAAGGGTAGACATAAGAGGTTGCCAGCTCTTAGGGATAGGTTCGACAGACATAAGGGGGACAGGTGAAGACATGATTGGCAAAAAAATGACTTTAGAAAAAGGAAGCAAGGGACTTCGGGAACAAGAAAAATGACTTCGGGAAGCTAGAGAAAGCAAAAAATGAAGAAACCGAAGGACCACTAGAATCAAAACCCACCAAAAGTTTTGCCAAAATTAGGATTTGAAGACGACGTTATGAATGGTGGTTGGAAAACACTCCGCCGCTAGCGCCACCACGAAAAGAGAGGAGAAAGCACGAAAATAGACGAGAGCAAAGCAAAGGCAAAAAGAGAGCAAATGAGGATTATGACGGGGGAAGGTTTATATAGACCGAGGAAGGGTAGCCGAATCGATGTCATAATTGCTCCGCGAAGGCGAATCGCCGCCATAAATTGCCTGTCAAAGACGAGAAGACGTGGCTGGTATAACCGATGCAGCCTCTCCCATTCACTGCGTGCCACGTGTCAGTCAACACGTGAAACGAGGGACACGCTTTCTGACACCCCGAAAACCCGGGCACGTCGCTCCAGACTGACACGCCTGGTTACGAGACGCGACGGTCCACTGACCTGCAGCAGAAAAAGTGAAGAGATTAGGCACCTCGAGAACACCAAAGGGCAGACAGTGACACCTGGCCGGACAGGGCATGTCTTCGGGCGACGAAGTGTCCTTTTTGCAAACGTCACACTCCGAGTCCTGAAAGGTGCCCCCAGAAGGTCTACAAGCTGAAGTCTCCACTTCGGCTTTCCAAGGGGGGGCATGTGATAGCCGAAGTGTTATCACCCTTTAAACCTGTGAACTTTGGCCAGATACCATACTCGGGAAATCGAGCGTCACCCATAAGGAGTACCAGTACCAACCTGGGAAAGATGGAGTCTGACATCTTAGGCATACGACCTCAGTGGCCTACCAGCACCCTTGGGAATGACAGTACTGACCTCGGGAAAATAGCGCGTCGCCTCCCTCGGAAAAGCGGCCGAGCCAGCTTCGGGGGAGAAGGACCAGCCACCTTCGGCAGAAGAAAATCCCCCTGAACGAGGAGCTTCAGTGCTAAGGAAACCCCCGAACTACTGAGACGACTTCGGGAGAAGGGTCCTTATTCCGAAGGGTGACCTCAACCGAAGGGACCTCGGGAGTACGGCAGAAGCAATTAAGGAGTCTCTGACATGTCGCCCTCACATGCTACACGCCGCCCTCATATGCGCTCTGACACGCCGACGCCGCCTACGTCTTGTCATGTAGGGCTATTCCAGCCCTAGCCCGTGGCCCGAGGAGCCTGCAGGCGGCTAGAGGCCCCCACGCCCAAAAATACAGATTATATCCGACCGAACACGTGTCGCAATCTAAACGGACCACACCCTCCTTTCTATACTAAGGAAACGGCCTCAGCGAGGGATGGCTCCTCCCCTGAAAAAACGTAAAACAAGAAAGAATCTTTGACCTCCAATACTTTCTTTCCACCTCCAAAACACTGACTTGGGCGTCAAAGGCTCCTCCCCAGAAAAAGACTCCGGGGACCTCCTAACCCCTATTTTCTGAGTGTTTTAGGCAGATTCTCCTGGGAAATCTCCACTTCAGACGTTCTCCCTCACTGGAAGTCCCTCCCGGTCTCACCATGTCACACAATGAAGATGCTGCAGGGCATCAATACGCCTTCCTATAAATACTTGTATAGGACTTTGGTAAACAGGGTAGAGAACTCCTACTATCTTCTGCTCTCTACTCTCTTGCTATTCTACCTTTGGTTCTTACAAATACTGACTTGGGCCTCGGAGGCTCTCCCCCCAGAAACACACTTCGGGGAGTCTCTAACCTTTGTTTTCTTGAGTCTTGCAGCCACTTTCGTGCTGGAGTTCCTTCGTCTAGACACCTCTATACCGGAAGTTCCTACCTCAGGCTCACCATGTTACACAACAAAGATGCCGATGGGCATCATTTGACACCGTCTGTGGGAACACACTTCCAGGTTGCCGTCATTGAAACTCGGTGTTCCAAGGATAAGGGACTCCCGAAGTCCCTGTCTGTGCTGGAGACTCAACCGGCAACTAAACATCCTGCTACATGAACTTCTTCGCTTGAGGATGAACGTCTTGTCACTATCATGATGGGCTTTTTAAGGCATTTTTAGTGCTCCATTGTGGCCAAGATGACTCAGCAGTTGGACCAAAGGTGGTCTCAACCACCTTAAGCCCGAAGGGCTTCCTCACTTGTTGCCCGTCGGGCGAGGAGCCCTAAGTCTACCCATTAGAGTTCAGGAAGTAGAGACTTCCATGATGAGTCCTCAACAGAGGATGCATTCCCCAAAAGACATCATGCCGAAGAAACGACATTGAGAGGCCTCAAAACTTCCTGTCGGTGAAGTCCATCACCGAACGGGAAGTCACTATCCCCTCACCACCAAAGTTACTCCTCGAAAAGAAGGCAATGTTCCTCGTTGCCGGAGGCCAATAGGCAATGGGAAGAGACCAGTGCCACCACCCTCAAGGAGAAGATCCTAGAGAGGTTGGAAAAAGTAGAGAGGCAGATCGCCCGAAAGCCTGTCTGGCAAGGTTATCTGAGACCTTCACCGGAAAAGAGTCACCCTTCGTCCGGACGGTAGTGGAAGCACCAATGCTAAGCAATTTTCGGGTGCCTTGCTTGGAAACCTATGATGGGCATAGTGACCCTCAAGCCCACCTAACCAAGTACAGGTGGAGCATGGTGCTGCACGGTACCGATGACGCCACCCTTTGCAAGTGCTTTGAGGTCACCCTTTCCAGCCCGGCAACTGCGTGGTACAACTCCCACACCCCCCGAACTATAATGAGTTTCCAGGAGCTGTCCACGGCGTTAATGCAGTAGTTTATAGGCAGCAGGCTGACGGCAAAGATGCCCGTTTAGATGTTCGACTTAACGTAAAGGAATGGGGAGACCATTCGCAACTATGTCGAAAGGTTCAATCACGAGGCCCTGAGTGTGCCGGACTTTCGTCCTGAAATATGCATCCTTGCCATGATAAGGGGACTTCGGAGAGACTCACAACTCTTCTATGAGTTCTCTAAAGACCCCCTAGGCACCTTCGAAGAATTCTACTAAAGGGCAGAACAACACATGACGGCTGAGGAGCTTAGGATGGGGGGCAAAGTCTGACTACACTCGCCCTGAAGGACAAAGCAGCCAACCTCGGTATCCAATCGAAGGTAGAGGGAGACCTCGGAAGCAGAGGGGGAAGAAGCCAATGACATTCACCCCCTTGAACACCACGAGAACGAACATACTGCTGGCAATGGAAAGGCAAGGCACCTAGATCCAACGACCGAAGGGCATGACCTCGAAAAACAAGAAAAATATGAAGAAGTATTGTCAATTCCATCGGGATCACGGGCATGACACTGAGGATTCCTTCTAGCTGAGGAAGTATATCAAATCTTTGATCAAGCAGGGCCAACTTCGGCGATACCTGCAGATGCCCTCCCCCAAGGGAAGGAGGGAAGAAGAGAGAAAAGAATAGGAGGACTACAATTCCGATCGACGTCGGAACCAAAGTCCCCAAAAAAATCCACGACCTCCGGCGGGAGTAATCCAAACAATCACCACTGGGATACCCTTGGCTGAGAGAAAGAGAAAAATAAGGGAAATCTCAACGATGGAATTCGGTAACCCGTCGAACAAGCTTGTTCGGAAAGATGGGTCTACCCTTGACGATGAACCACTCCTCGTCATGGCAATAATAGGGAGTTGGGACGTCAAAAGGGTCTTCCTCGACGACGGTTCTAACACCGATGTCCTATTCTCCCATCTGTTACCGAACTTGGGCATCAGAAGAAGTGACCTCAAACCTGTCACCTCCCCTACATTCAGGGTAGGTCCGTCCGAACTCCCTGTCCTTGGGTGGATGGACTTTAAGGGGAACTTCTGTTCAGAGCAACGAAGAGCTCTTTGCCTCCACCTTGACGTGGTTCATAGTCATTGACGTCCCCTTTTCGTACAATGCCATCCTCGGAAGGCAAACTCAGAAGAATCTTCACATCTGCTTAGATGTGAAATTCCTGATGGTCATCTTCGCAGCGAAGGAAGGGGACGCAGAGACATTTATTGATTAGACCGAAGTTAGGAAGGTCTTTGTGAGGGCGAGGTAGAGCCGAATGAAAGTGCACACGCAGACCTCAGAAGAGAAGGGCATATCGGCCGAAGAGGCTATAGAAGGAGAGAAAAGCGACTCAGAGAAATTGAAACTGCGAATGTAGAACTTGTCCCGTGCCGAAGTACTAGTGTAGGGAAATAGCTGGCTGAAGGTGACAAGCAAAGGCTTGTATATTTCCTTTTAATGAAGAAAGATTTGTTTGCTTACTCGCTGAAGGACATGCCAGGGGTAGACCCTCGCATAATCCAACATAGTCTCAAGATATGCCCTGACACGAAGCCCATTCACCAAAAAAAGAGAAGCCTCTAGGCTTATAAGAACAACTTCGTCAAGGCTGAACTCCAACGGTTGACAGAGGCAGGCATAATAAAGGAGGTCACATATCCCGAATGGCTTAGTAACGTTGTTATCACAACGAAAGAAGGGAATGACAAACTCCGATGTGCATTGACTTCTGAAACGTGAACGATGCTTGCCCCAAGGATTCATATCCTTTGCTACCAATAGACCAATTGGTGGACTCAACTGCCGAATATGGCCTCCTTAGCTTCCTCGACGTATTCAGTGGATATCACCAAATTCGGATGGATCCAGAAGATGAGGAGAAAACTGCCTTCATCACCGAAGTGGGTACCTACTGCTATGTTAGAATGCCCTTCGGGCTTAAGAATGCAGGGGCCACGTACCAAAGGCTGATGAACAGGGTCTTCAACTCCCAAACGAGAGGAACATGGAAGTCTACATAGATGATATGATAGTTAAGGGCAAACTGTCTAGTAGTCATATCATAGACTTAGAAGAAACATTTCATTGACTTCGGGAATTCGGAGTTTGCCTTAACCCAAAGAAGTGCATATTCGGGGCAAATGTGGGCAAGTTCCTCGAATTTATGGTGTTAGAGAGGGGTATTGACGCCAACCCAAAAAAGGTTAAGGCCCTTTTAGGATTCCGAACTTCCAAGACCACCAAGGATGTGCAGAGGCTTACCGGAAGAATCACTTCTCTTAGTAGATTCATCTCCAGATATGGGGATCGGTGTCGACCATTCTTGAAAGTACTCACCAAAGCAGCAAAAAATGAAGGTAATTTCGGTACCGAGGCACACCCTTGGAACGAAGATTGCCAAAAAGCTTGGGAACAGCTCAAAGATTACCTAACCCGTCTACCAATACTTCAGTCAACCTCAGGAAGCAGAACCCCTCATCCTCTACCTCACCGTCACTGAAAAGGCGATAAGTTCGGTCCTCGTAAAGGAAGAAGGTGGAAGGCAATGGCCAGTATATTATGTGAGTAAGTCCCTACACGGTGCCAATGTCAGGTACCCCTTACTTCAAAAGGCCATTTACGCCTTGATACTAGCAAGTAGAAGGCTGCGGCCATACTTTCAAGGGCATCCTATTCTTGTGCAAAGTAATCTACCTTTGCGAGATGTCATGAGAAAGGTGGATCATTCAGGAAGACTATCAAAGTGGTGCATCGAGCTCAGTGAATATATGACATCACCTATGAGCTGAGAAAGGCAATAAAAGCCCAAGCACTGGCAGGCTTTATCGCCGAGGTTCCTGAAACCGAAGGTAGCTAGGACGACCTCGGAAGTAATGAGCCTGAATGGACACTATTCGTCGAAGGCGCCTCAGGTGCCGAACATCAGGGGGCGGAGTAATCCTGTGGGGCCCTGAAGGAATGGAAGCTACGAAAGCTATCAAATTCGGATTCAACGTCACCAACAATGTCATTGAATATGAGGCCCTTATAGCAGGCTTACGGCTGGCAAGAAAAATTGGTGTGAGGAATCTAAAGGCCCTTAGCGACTCACAACTAGTGGTCTAACAAATGGCAGGGGATTATGGCGTGAAGGACCCAACCTTGGCAAAATACCACGACCTCGTCAAAAAGCTCATCGAAGAGTTCGACACAGTATATATAGAAAACATACCTCGTCAAGATAATGCGGAAGTAGATACTTTGGCTTAGTCCAAGGAATCAACCGAGGTGCTAAGCCAGCCAAGTATAGCAATAATGTGCATGACAACCTTGGGCCAAGGGTGGAAAAATCCAATTAAGAGGTACCTTATGACTTCGGAGCTGCCCAAAGATCCCCTTGAAGCTGCGAAAGTCCGGAAGCGTTCAGGAAGATATTTCTTGATTGGAGACGAGTTATATATTGAAAAGGGTATGCAAATCCCCTACAGAGGTGTGTCAATGAAGAGGATGTTCAGACAATCCTCAGAGAAGTCCATGAAAGGGCATGTGGTTCCCACATAGGAACAGACGCCCTTGCCGGGGTACTACTTTGCCAAGGATACTTTTGGCCTACCTTAAGGAAGGAAGCGAGGAAATTTGTCCGAAAATGTGACAATTGCCAAAGACACGCTAACATCCAGAGGCTACCCTAAGAAAAGATAACTTCGGCAAACTACCCTTGTCCCTTTGCTGTTTGGGGAATTGACCTCATTGGACCTATCCCAATAGCTCTTAGAGGAGTGAAGTTTTGCATAGTCATGGTAGACTACTTCACCGAGTGGATTGAGGTAGAGCCTTTAGCAGCAATCTCGGTGAAGGTGTTACCACCTCACAAAATGTGAGAATTACAAGTGTGTCATAATGGCTAAAAACCATTATATTGTGTAATTCTCACCATAGTGATTGTAGTGCGGGGGGTAAAAGGTATGATTAACACCTCCTTAAAAGTGTTTCAAGTTGGTAACTTGGCCCCTAAGAAAAGCCTTAAGGATTGCTTGTTTGTCAAGCAACCTATGGACTTTTTGGTAAGGTTTTGGAAATTTAGGTATTCAATTGCAAAACTCTCAAGAAAGAGACTTGGAGAGTTATGGGAAGGATATAAATGGTATGAAAGTTCTATTGGAGGACCAAATTAGTCATGGAAGACAAGTTTGGACAAAGGAAACACTAAAGGCAATAAGGACCTAAATGTCCTAGTGTAAACCTTAAGGTGTTCAAGCTTTTGACTTAAGTCTAAGGGTGGAATTGTGGGGTTATCCCACCATGGGGGTAGCAGGCATGACTTGATAATTAGTCAAAAAAGTTGGGCACATGTGTACCAATGATTTTAAGACAAAGAGACCATAATTAGTGAGAAGGAAAATGACATAAAGCAAGGTTAAGCTTGTTAAGTGTGTTTTGTGCACTTAAGCTCATTTAAAGTGGTCATTTAAGTGGCCAACTCACTTATCTCTCTCTCATTTTTGGCCTCCACTAGCCGCAAGAACACAGCCACACTTCCTCTATAGCCACCACACCTTCAAACTTGCAATTGATTGAAATTGAAGGCAAAAGAAAGCAAGAAAGGGCAATTGGAAGCTATGTGGTGCTAAGACTTGGGTGCACCTAGGATCAAGCTCCAATTTCAGCTTACACTCAAGGTAAGGGTTCTCTTGCTCCCATGGAGCTAGGGCTAAGCTTGGAAGAGAGCCATGAGCTTGATGAACCAAGCTCAGTGAGGGGAGTGCACTTATTGAAGGTTTTGTGACCTAGTGTGAAGTGCACAGTGATGGCAGCGAATTTCTGGGTTTCTAGAGCCAAAAAGTTAGTACTAACTACTGTTAAAATCCTCCTAAGACCAAGCATTAGCTTGAGGAGGGCTGCCATAGTTATTTGGTTATGTTTATTATGTGTTTTATGGACTAACCTATGGTATATGTTGCTGCCACATTTCATGTGTTTGTTGTTTGTGTTTGGCTGCTGCATTTGGTTGCTATATCTTGTATATATGCATTGTGATTTTTTTGTTTTAGTGTCTTTGGATGCAGGTTTTAATGATGGTTACATTGCCTATTGAATCCAAGTGCTACCCTTACTAAGTTTCTCAATGAAACTTACTCCCCTCAATTCTGTCATTTTAGGTCCAGCAGAAAGATCACCTTCAAAATAACCTTTATGGTTTGAGTTTTGATCTGAAAAATTTCAGGTACATGAACTTCCATATGTCTAGTTGTTGATCTGGAAATTTTGGTGATTTTAGGAGCACATTTGGTATTTTAAATGGTGGTGGTACTTATTGTGTTTGGTGCAGCAGCTGCTGTCCTGCATCCTGGTTATGGAGTCATGTGTTGTCTCAGGCAATCCTGTGACTTAGGGTGTGTATTTAAGGCTACGTTAAGACCATTTTTTAGTGCATGTATGAATTTACATGTAGTGTATGTAAAATGAGGACAAGTATGTGAACATTTGAGTAAGGTTTTGGCTATGTAAGTGATGTGGTGCAAAGCTGCCTAAGTGTGAATGATGGGCTGCTTACTTGTAAATTCTGTTTTGGCCACATAAAGTTGTTAAATGAAAGGTAAATGTAATTCCTATGTGTAATGGACATATATGGGATAGCCATGGAGGGCTTTCCCATTGTGAATGAAGGGTTTGCATGGTTTGGAAAAAAATTGTATGGGCAAAATGGTCCAAAAGTTGCCAGGACATTTTGACTATGGACCTAAAGTTTTATATCTCCCTGTGTAGAATAAATATTGGTATGAAATTTGGGCCACACCTAGAGGACGTCTAGTGGGTTAACTGGGATTTGAAATTTATAAATTTAGAGCCCTGTAGCCAAAGATATGACATTGCAAAGTTGGCTGAGTTACTGTTTATTTCATCAGAATTTTGTAACCAACTTAAAAAATTCATAACTTGGTCCATAGATGGGCTATTGATATAAAAAAAAATTAATTGGTTTTATCTAAGTCTCTACTTCATAATGGAGCAAATAAAATAGGGGGATATGTGGCTAGAATGATACAGTTTACTAGTTATTAGGTGATAAGTTACAGGTCGCAGTGGCTGCGTGGTCACTAGAACTTTACATTAGTTGACTTAATGTGACTGGTGGTAGCCACCGATTAAGACTGTGTGCTAGTGTTTTCCTTTCTTTGCATGCCATGGTGTGCAAGAAAATGTGAATAGGTGCTGTGTGAGGGTTAGACCAATATTCATGTATTTACATAGTGCTAAAGAGGGTCATGAGCGATATGTACGCATTAGGTGTGTGGTTTTGATGTCCTACAGGACACATCCAATCCTGGGAACGGTTAAAAGCACAGTTTTGGCACCATAACTGGAACACGCATGGAGTGGGTGGGTGGTAAAGAAGGGACCATACAAAGATAGTTCATCTGACAAAACTACATTTCATATTGCCGATTTGCGTGCCCGTCCCCGAGGGTGATAGATAAACGCATAATGGTTACCAATTTCAATGGACCAAGGGTTCCAGGAGTTTATAGCCCAACCTTGACATTAAAACTGCACTTCGCCCTAGTGGGACACCCTCAGAGCAATGGGCAAGATGAAGTGTCCAACAGGAATGATATAAAGAAGCCTTGAGAACAAGAGGGTTGAAAGACGACAAAGAGAAAGTGGCCAGGAAAACTTGTTACGTGCGGCTATGGAGTTATCGGACAACATCCTGAAGGGCCATAGGTGAGACACCCTTTTCACTGGTCTTCAGCACGGAGGGCCATTATCCTATTCAAGGTCGTACAACCGTCAGTTGAGGATAACAAGTGTTCGACGAAGAAAGGAACAACCTCAGTCTAAAAACCAAGTTGGATCTCTTAGGCCAAACATAGAGAGAAATTGGGTCCGAACTCCGAAGAAAAGAAAGGCTTTTTAACAGAGAGTAGCTCTTGCTACCAACTCGCATGTTAAACAAAAAGGAATCAAGAAGGGAGACCACGTCCTTCGAAAAGCTGAATTTGAGCCTCGAAGACCATCTCACGGAGTATTTCGGGCAAACTGGGAAGGGCCTTGTTTGGTCCTCGATGAAGTTTGGCCAGGAGTCTACAAGCGTGGTGACACCAAAGGTGGAGAATTAAAAAATACATGGCATTCAGATTCTTAGAAAAAATTATGCACTTAGAAATTTTTCTAAGGGAAAAATTGTACAATTCTCACCGAGGGTGGTTGACCGAATGTGGTGTAAAAACCGAATGGAGTTTCTCCTGAAAGTGGCTATGTGTAGAATTATACATTTTCACCAAAGGCAAGGCATGATGAGCGAACATGTTCTCTTTTGAGGGAGAAAATGAAATATGCTCGCTTCCCGGGGGGAAAACATAACCTGGTTAGCGAGAAAGGCATTTAACTGCTTACAATGAAGTAGAGTGATGCCGAAAATGCGCAACTGAACATGGTGGAAGATGGTCATCTCCCAAAAGCGCCTAAGTGCATTCACACACTTAGAAGAAATTTCAAGAAAAAGGTTGGGCAAAAGTACCTAGAAGGAGATGGCTTCCTCCGGCCGAACATGGTTGACGCCAAAGGTGGAAAACCAAAGATGATTACTTTCTAAGACACATAAATGAGCTTCCATACTTAGAAAAATTCTTTCAGGGAAAAAGTGGTTTAGAATATGCCAAAGATAGTCATTCGAATATGAATGTGGCCAAAAGCGCATATGTAAACTATATATCTTCCTAAAGGGCATTGGCCGAAGGTGATTTCGTAACGAGACGAGGGACTTAGCCAAATTGCTGAAGAAAGGAACTTCATTAATAATTTTTCATTACAAAGCACAGAGGGAGCAAACTTACAAGGAAAAGAAGAAGAAGAAAAGAGCCTATTCAGCATCCCGAACATCCGCTAGAACCTTGGAGGGATCCTTGGGCACCGAAGCTGGAGCAGGGGGAAGGTTCAAAAACTCGGTCTGCGACCACTCCCAGCGTGGCCCTTTGGGGATGTCCAGGGCCGCCAAAAAGGAGAGGTCGAGGTCGGGATACTTTGACAGAATTTGATGGCGAGCCAAACAAAAACCGTCCTGATAACAGGACTTGGTTGTCTCATCAGATTTGTCCTTCTCGACACTCAAGTCTTCCAGCTCATTCGTGAGATCTGTGACCTCCTTTTC